>OX465288.1:196190166-196280166 GCA_949987695.1 Merzomyia westermanni
ATAGTTTTCTTGAATTTTCAAGGACCCTTGCGGGACTTTTTGAGAATCATTTCCGAATTATTTTTGTTGTTTTTGTGAAAGCATTTCGTGATTTTCTCGTCATTACACCATTTTGGGACTATTTTCGGGACTTTTCGAGATTTTTTCGAAACCATTTCGAGACTTTTTCGGGAATATGTTGGGACGCTTCGGGGCTTGGAGTCTGTTTTCCGAACTATTTCTGGCTCATTTCGGGGCTGTTTTCTTGACTGTTTCAAGACCTTTTTAGCACCTTTTCGGAACTTTTTCAGGATAATTTCGGAATTGTATTTGCTACGTTTTTGGGATAATTACGGAACTTTTTTTGTGTCGTTTCGGAATCATTATTTCTGGATTGTTTTCAATATTTCGTCTTGAACGTTTTTGAAACTTTTTCGGAATTATTTCAGCATCATTTCGGAATTGTTTCTGGGACAAATCGTTTCGGCTTATTTCGAGACTGTTTCCATAAAAATTTTCGGGATCATTTTGTTTGTTTTTCAGGATGATTTTTTAATTTTGTTCAGAACTTTTTTGGGATCATCCGCCACATTCTCGACATCATTTCTAGTTCATTTTAGGACTTTTTTGAGATTTTTAAAAATCTATTTTTGTAGCTTTTCCGGAATCAATATGCTTGTTGTAGTGATATTTTTAGGATAATTTTTAATTGTTTTGTGACCTTTTCGGTTCCATTTCTTTTAGATTTTTTTTTTGCACAGTTTCGGATCTTCCGGATTTGGTAAGTGTACCTCTTTTGCCTTTTTTCAAATATGAATTGAGAACATAAAACTTCCAAAAATTTTAACTTAAGCGGTTATTGCTAATAGAATTGTTAATTTAAAATCAAATTTAACGTGTGGCTACAAAAGTGTCGTGGGAATTTAAAATAAGCTATGGAAAAGGGAAACACTATTACTGTTTGCATTTTAACAAATACCGCTTGGGTATTGACCCTCGAGTTCATTAAAATATAATATGCTTATAACGGTCTTATAATTGAAAATTTGTGCAGCAATGTTATATAAAAAAATACATAAATCCCAAACATGGCAAATGGAAAGGTGTTACAAATGCGATTAGTTCTAATGATCTCTAAGTTCTCGTATAATTGGGCACTTTTCTGGAAGCAAGGTTAGACGGATTCATAAATATAAATCCACTTCACTCAATTTTAAGTAGTTGAATAAGGATATTACTATAATCACTTAGTTATAGTCAAATTGAGCAATGTTGGCGCCATGTGAATCATAATCTTCTTCGGTCGTATTCTAGAACATCCGAACGCTCGGTCTCTGATGCCACAGTTTGCCCAATATCTTCTGTCTTTCGCGGAATACTCAAGTAACTTTTACGGATAGTATTCCAGTATTCCAGCTTGCAACTCACACTCGCCAAATTCAAACATTTCAGCATAAGTTTGCTTCTCTCAACAGGGAGAACAGTTCAATAAATCGCCAGCCATCACTTTGCGTTCAGGCCATTTTTAACGTGTCCTTGTAGCCATCACGCTTCCTTTCTTTACCAACCGTCACCTTTAAATAGATTTCTTGTGTTTATTTCTTTTGAAGTTTCCATGAAAATAAAAGCAGCCGCAACAATTGACTTTGTATTTACTTGTGCACTTATACTTAGTTACATGTAGGTGGCGGCTGACATTCGAATTGAATGCACTCGTATTTAGACCACATACAAGACTTCATTTATTTACATTGCACATTCTACACTGTCAATACCGCGTTGCTAGGTTGTGGGTGTACGCGGCGTATACGTAACATTCGAACTGCCGCCACTTCACTGCGATTTCGTCTCTCATAATTGGTTTTGTATATATGTATATTGCGCCATAAACGAGTGGTTCACTGGGATGTATTTTTTTCGTAAAAAATTAACTATTATTTTTTTTGGCAAATCAAAGTTTTTTAAATGCCGAGTAACCCGGTTACCAGTTTTTTTACTAAATTTGCAGACAAATTTATATACCCAACTGGTAAATATTACGTAACGGTCACTTTGTGCACAACTTTACTGAAAAATTAACCTATTTGTGTGGAGGTTCTGCATTATAGTCTCTGGCAGTTGGGGTTGTTACTAAGTTGTCCAATGTTCAAGTAGAATTTCAGTCCTTGCGGAACGCTTGTTGCAACAAAGTCATAAATGGTAATGACATTTACTATCAAGTTGTTAAGGAGCCGCTACCCGGTTCATGTTAAGCGCATGAAAAAAAGAGGCTCGGGTTCGGTAGGTTTTTCCCCCTACACATGAATTCAACAGCAGACTTCCGAGATAGAAAAACCAGGAGAGAGTGACTTGGCCTTCCTTGGTGCTTCTAAATGACGCTATTTGTAGGAGAGCCAGAGAGTAAAGGAGAAAAAGAAGGAATGAGAGAAAAACAAAGTTGAAGAGAAACAGAACTGGAAAGAAACCGATAGAGAGACGCGGAAGGAAAGAGTGGGGAAGAAAAAGAATAATTGAGAGAAGGAGAAACCAAGGATAAATAACTCTTTTTTGGAAGCGAAATAGAGACAGAAGAAGAAAGAGAAAAAAACTTATATAGAGTTGGAGTAGCGGAATTAGAAGCTCTAGAGGAAGGAGAAGACCGAACTAAAGTAGAGAGAAGGAAAGAGAGAGAGAGAAAGAGAAGATGAAGTGGAATTAGAAAGAGTAGACGAAATTAGGGAAAAAGTAGGAGAGTGACAATTATTTGCAAAACGCTAAAGCGAAATAAGAAGAGAAAAGCAAGCGAGCTTAAAATAAGATAAGATAGACCTTGGAGTATTGGGGAGAAAGGTCATCCTGAAGGTTTATGGTCATATGAGCATAGTGCAGGGTACCAAAGTTTAAGGGCCTTGCTTTGTGAGTTTTGTTATGTGAATGAAATAAGAAATTCAGACCCAAACGGTGATCTTATCATAACCCTTTTCAGCAGCAAAGGAAGAGAAGGATCACAACTGTGTTGGTAGGAAGGTCGAGGATGATTTGATGAGGAGAGCTTTATCAAAAATCGTAAAAAATATTTAAGGATAATTTTCTCATTCTGTTGGAAAGTTTGCAGTTATGTTGGAAAATATGATAACTGATTACATATTTTTTTGCTCAACGTTCATGTAAAACTGTGACAAATGCCAAATATCCAATTAACACATTGAGCCGGCAACGGGAGCTTTGAAAGTGAAATTTACAAAAGTGGCTACTTTGTCGCGACTTTAAAGTTGCGCTTTAGTGTCGTTTGCTCCCTTGTAGTAATTGCACATTTCAAGTTAGTAAAACTAAATTTTGGTAAAGTTGTCTTCAAAGTGAGCATGGCATATTTTTTTGAAAATCTTCTGAAACACTTAATTTCATTACAGTAAAGATACAATTTTGGTCCAAGGCGTATTTTAATGACTATTTACTGGAAATTAAAAAAATATAAAGTTTTTTTCGCTCATTCGAATTCACATGTTTCGCATTATTGAACACCCTAAGGCTTTTCGTTTTACATATCAAACTTGTAAAGCTTATTTTCTTCCTTTAGCTGTCACTTTTCATTTACTTTCTTTTGCGTATATCATGAATGCGAGATCAAGTTTTCTTTTTCGCTGACGACATTGCCGACAATACTATTACAGCATTTTAAAGAAAGTGTCGAGTGGCGAATTAACACGAAATTGAAGTAAAGTTAAAGTTGAATCTGAAGAAAATAAGGTTGATTTATACAAGCAAATGATTTTCCTCGTTCATTATATATATGGGTCGTTCCATATCATTATTACAGCTAAAAAATAGATTGGCGTGAAATAATTTTTTTATAAACGGGATGCCAAATAAATGGGTACGCATTAATTTATTTCCGCATAACATGCGAAATTATTTAGAGCCATCTCAGCTCTTAGTTCATTTGAATGCACATAAGACTAATGAATTTGGTATGTCAAATTTTAATATGTTAAAAAAATATATCAACTCATACAAAATATTGCACAAAAAACACAAACAAAGTGAACGCCATTGGTCTTAGGTGCATTTCATATGAGCTAAGAGATGAGATGGCTATAAACAATTAGCTGGCGGACAGCAACCAATCAACGTATCACTCTGAAATTTTTAGGAGATATTCTTCAAACTGTAGAGGTCATTTAGGGACATTTAGTTTTAAGCTCAACGAATTTAAATAATCCAATTTTTTGTTATCTACATTTGTTTAAAAATTGGTTTAAAGAAAGCTTATTAAGTGAATAAAACTAGGATTTTAGCTGACACAAAAACCAGCGCTCTGTTAGATTGATAGTTTGCATGGCGTGCCAAAGCTTCTCTGTTGAAGAAGTCTAACAGCTTTTCCTATTCTATTCTAAAAAAAACCTTTCAATAATTACTAAAAAAAAAAAATTAAAACAATAATAATTTTCATATTTAAATTTTCGTTCATAGTCATGGTTTATTACTCTAAAAAAAAAGAAAACAAAAAAAATTAGTTTTTTACCCAAATAGTACGAACGAATATTAAGCTAACCCGTGAGTTTCGTTTTTTCTAAGAATTTGTTGCGAAACTACAATGCTTGCAGATATCTCAAAATTATGGTGCTTTTCATATTCAAAAGTTTGAAAAATGATTACCCGCACTTTATGCGGAAATAAAAAAATACGTGTCAATTTATTTGGCATCCAGTTAATAAAAAAAAATTGTTTCAGGCGAATCTATTTTTTAGTTGTAAAAATGACCCATATATTATATTTATATATGCAGTAAACAGCCATCACATGAACGATGTTATTGCCGATGTCACTCAGTCACACTACCCTCACTTGGTTATATTAAAATTTTTGCTTTTTTGCACGACGCCGACAAAAACTAAAAAGCTCCTGTCTTCGTATGTCGTGAGTGTCACTCGGCCACTGTCAGCGGTGCTTGATTTATGTACAAAAGTACATTTATTACTCGAAATCCCAGTTAAGTAAGTGGGAAACATAACAACAACAACATACAAAACTTACATGTAAACGTATCTATGTGGCTACCCTCTTGCTGCAAGGTGGAGCCCAGCTGCAGTTATCAACTGACCTAAATATGTATATCAGCATATGAGAGCCTTTAAAAACTAAGTTCTATACAGCAACAACAAGTTACAATTTAAAGTGTATAAGTATGCAAAAGTGGCGTTACTTATATTTATAAATTACTAAATATTTATATTATAATTTTGAACACTTACTAGTTGCCCCGATCAACTATATTGCGAATTTGAAATTACTTTGAACTTGTTAAGAAGATTTGACAGACTTCTCCCTGCCTGAAGTTTGGTTTAGTTGAAAAATGAAGTGGCGCTTAGGGGGATTGTTTTACAAACTCTATGACACTACAATCTTATGTAAATTAGGCTGGTCCAAAAACAATTTTTTTTTGCTGTAAATTACATTGATATCAAATCAAGAGATTTGGTTTTTTGTTCTTTACGGTCTGTCTATTTTACATATTCTTATACCTTTCATGAATATGAAGTGGTATTATAACTTTGGTCCGATGTTTGTAAGTGTGAGAAGAAGAAGAGATAGACCCACCTATAAGTATACCGAAATGTTCTCGGCGATGAGCTGAGTAGATTTAGCCATGTCCGTCCGTCGGTCCGTCTGTCTGTTTGCAGAGGCAGCCATTTTGTAAAGCATTAATCACTTGTCGGAACCAACCAATTAAAAGGTAGGAATATAAAATTTTGCAATTTTAGTACTTATTATGTATGTAATGTGTGTAGTTAAAATCAGCCTGATCGGACCTACATAACATATAGCTCCCATACAATCGATTTTTCCGATAAATGGGGTTTGGGCTATGTATCTTTAAATTAACAGTTTTGCAGAGTTTGTACTAATTTTGAGTAAGGATCGGACACTTAAAACCGTGATCCGTATTCATGAAAGGTAAAAAGTCTACGGCACAGTCGAAAACAGTCATTAGCCTTACTTGTTTTTTGTAAGTTTCATAAGCTCGTTTATGTTTGTGCAACTTCAATTGAAAATAGCTTTTGAAAAAGTAACTATTTAAGAAATGTTTTAACAAAATTTTTTACTATTTTAAATTCCCTTTACTTCCCTTGAAAAACCTTTTTTATCTGTTTATGAAATGATTTTTGCGTTTTGACAAATTACCAAAGTGAAAGTAGAATATCAGAAGACCATAGGGATGTTGAAGTTTTGCTCTGGAATGGCTAAGCTTTACGTAAATTTTTATATGGAGCTTTCGTGACGAGTTTATTATCTACAAAACCCTATGCATTTGTTTCTTAAAATGTTTGATAACTTTGAATCAAAAATGAGATCAGTCAGAAAAAAAATCTGGTCAAGCCATGATAAGCCCTTGATAGAATTGATAGAAGGTAGACAATTTCTCTCTTTTGGTCATCCATGATTTTTTTGTTGATGTTTTTTCACATAACATATATAAAACACAATTCGGGTTTCCGAATTTTTGGAAAATAAATTATGTTTTTGTACTTTCGTATATCTCATTCTAAACATCTCTATCAAAAATTTTTAGCTGTAATTGGAGAAAAATAGATAAGAAATCATTTTGCTTTGTATATCATTTAATGCAAAATCATAATAAAAAACAAATGCTTGGAAGAATATCTTAAAACCCTCATTAATGCCAGTGACGGGTACTATCTTCTAATCTTGTATAGATTAATATTACGTTCTGAAAAATTTGCATTTGTTTTTTTTTCGATTACTGAAAAATTGTGTCAATATCAATCCAAAACAAAACAAAAAACCAGCGTATTGTTAGCTTAATGGTTAGCAATGCGTGCCAAAATTTCTCTGATGAGTGAAGTCTAGCAGCTTCCGAAATGGATCTATAAGAAAAGCTATGGCAGTTGTCTCTAAACATTTTTCCTACTCTATTCAATCAAAAAACTTTTAATAATTAATTAAAATGATTGTTAATAAGTAAGAACAATAATAATTTTCATAAAAATTCAAAAAGTAAAAAATTATTATTCTTGGCCTTGAGCTCGTTTCATGAATACTTGAAAATGTACAGGCCGTAAATCAACAAAATTGTTGGTATAAAAAATCAAAAAAAAATTTAGTTTTTTAGCCCGTCTAATGCATACATTTTTTTTTTTGTGTACTACATAGTATGTGAATTCATTTAGCCAAATTTGTTATTCATTTATTTCGTAAGTTGCTCGTGATTATGGGCGTTTAAGCAGGTTTTCAAAATTTGGATACTGTCATATTTTTCAGGAAGTCAATATCCTTTGTACATACATATTTTCTTTTATATATATATATATACAATTGTGTTCAATATAATAGTAGTGAAATTAAATTGGACATCGTTCGACGAAATAAGAAGAAGGTGTGTTTTTAATAATTTTCATTTAAAATATCGCGAATTAGATAACAGAAACCATATAAAAAGAAATTTCATTCTATTTTACCGTCATAATGTGGAAGTGAGAAGTACCTCAAAATTTCCCCTGTTGGATGTTTTTTCCATACAAAACCAATTTTTCTTCATGCGTTGTTTGGAGAAAATCACTCAACACCCTTGACGAAAAAAGTTCTGAAAATTCGGGGAAATTTTTGAGCGAGTTTTAACTTAAATTAATTGATCTACAAAACTGCGCACTCAAATTCTGCCAAAAAATTTGAAGATTTTGATGAGGTATTTTTAAAATTGCTTTTTTATACCAACAATTTTTGTTTTTAAAATTTTAATTAACTTTCTTGAACTTTGTGTCAACTTTGAAATTTGTTTTTACGTGGTTTCTGTTATGGAATTTGCTATATCTTAATTGAAAATTAATTTAAATTTTAAAATTATTAAAATTACAGCTTCTTCTTATTTCGTCCAATTTAATTTCACTACTATTATATTGAACACAGCTGTACATATGCTGGGCTCGCCATTAATCTATCACCTTAGTTACTAATAACCTTATTGTCACACTCTTCAGTTACATATTTATGACAGAGAAATAAAAGAGTAAACAGCAATTTCAGGAGCATTTCATAGCCCATTCAGAGCTTTTCCCCCCTTAGTGTGGTAGTACTTTTCCTATCTGTCTGTACACCATATGATTGTGTGGGAGCTGTTGAAATAATCTACTCTTTTGACATTCCATGTCAATTTGCTTCCCAGCTCTACCCTAAGGTCTTTCTCAAAAATATTGTTTTGCGAAAGCCATATCCTGGAAGTTTCTGGACTGTGATTGTGTTTCTTGGTTGATCCAAAAGCGTGATGACTTGACTTCTTCTTCTTCTTTAAATGGTCATCTAACCGCCTGGGCGGTTGGAAACACCGCGGGATCGCAAATCGGTCTCCACTTGGTCCTTCCATCGGAGTGGTGGTCGCCCTCTTCCTCTGCTTCCACCCGCGGGTGCCGATAAGAATACCTTCTGAGCTGGAACATCTTCGCTCATTCGCACTACGTGGCCTAGCCAGCGAAGCCGCTGTGTTTTAATTCGCTGAACTGATGACTTGACTTCATCTCTGCTATATTTCGCACTTGTTAAACTGAGTGGGGCAAAGGACTGTCCACATCGCTACTTTGGGGCACGCCTTTGATGCACGTACACCTCAAGTGTTCGATTTAAATGGGTGACCACCTCAATTTCTATACAATAGTCCTCGCCAACCAGCTCACCAAACCGTAGGTTACAATAGGTTTGCCTTAATTGGCAGGGCATGGGATTGTTGCTTTCATAACTACTTGTTGGCTAATGGCTAATGGCTTCGGCGAATGAAAATCCATCAAAAGTTATTGTCATTGCCCCGGCTAGGGCACTTCTGGTGAAAGAAATGCTGACTGTTTATGAAGGCTTAGTATTCAGTCCCAAATCAGTTTGCTATATTTTTGTCAGCTATTTCTTTGTATGGTCTCAAATCTAAGAATTAACTTGCCTGTTTTAGATATCAATATGAGCAAGAAGTCCAACGAAAACGTCAAAGCTAGGCTTGTCCAGTCACTGCAAAAGAAGCCTTCGGTCAAGCGTTGCAATCCCGTTTTACTACTCAAGCATCTCGGCGTTATTTGGAGTGGCAAGTCCCCTATGACTCCGAATAGCGCTAATGCGCGGTTTTTATACCACATCTAGTGAAGTAACCACCCTCTAAAAAATTCGATTAGTCTACGATGTGTCCGGGATGAGTCGCATAGGAGCATGCGACCAATGGCAATTTTGATCTCTTTGTATGGGTTGAAGAGATCTCTTTTGTTTGATCATGTCCTATGAAGAGACTAATTGGTCTTTTTCATGCCCAAAAGGGTAGTGTGGGACAGGTTCCCTTTGTTTCCCTTGCGGTATGGTCGGACAAGTTTACTTTCACCACCTAAAAGTAGACTACAGAAATTAAAATCGACTTATCTCAAGTATGCCAATAATGGATTAGTTGGGGTGAATTGTAGCCCCCTGTAGACGAAAGGTATTGATCCCGGATCACTCTCTTTTCAGATCAGTCCCACGATTTTTTGCAGGACAATGAAAAAAAAACATTTTAAGAAGACTGCCATAATTTCAAGGACCATGAGGCAACTCCCGGTTCGCTATATCTATGACCCTGGGTTCAAATGCCCAGTGAGAACTGCAACTAATCTGAATAGGTCCCTTAAATTCATCTTAAAATAGATACGGACTTAGCCGGGAGTTTTGCAAAGATGACCGCTCCGACTCCGCAGGCCAATTTAGATCCGTCCGTGAAGACTGAAATGTCGAATCTCTGTGAATATCTTTCGAATACTTTCTCAAAAAGAAAATAATCTTATAGTTCGTATCAAAGACTTTCCAAAGGACAAACTTAGTCCATTTTAATTTGAATATAGGATGCGTAAATATTCAGCAAACTATGGCTGTGCCCGCTTGTACGCTCCTTTTAGAGTCCCAACTCGCGAAACCTGATAAAGAGATCAATCGGTGGAATGTTGCATATCACATTCTGAATCTCTGTGGGGCATGAACTGCTCATCCCGGTCCCAGTTTGTTTATAAAGTTTCCCTCGACTGCCTTTCACAACGCTATTGACCCGAAGGTAAATATCGGTGGGTCGAATAACTCGTTTCTACATCCATACTGTTAGTTTCGGGCTCAGGCCCCACTGCTTTCCTGGGATGGGAAGAAGAGGGAGACGGCAGTAAGAAGCACGTGGAAGAAGGAAAATGCTAGGGAGAAGTATGAACAGGAGTGGAGGGATGAAGTAGGACAGAAAGAGTGCGAGAAGGAGAAAGAGAAGGAATGAGAGAATTAGAATAATGAAGTGAAACAGAACGAAAAGAAGAGAGAGAAGTGGAGAAGAATTAAGAAAAGTAGAAGCAGGGTAAAAAGGAGATATCGATACAGAGGAGAAATAGAAGCAAAAGAAAAGGGTGAAAGAGATGGATATAGGGACGGGGTAGCGGAAGGAGAATATCAAGAGGAAGGGGAAGAGACGGACAGGGAGGAGAAGAGAGAGAGAAAGAGAAGATGGAGGAAAAAAGGGGCGAGTAGGCGAAAGTTAAGTAAAAGGCGGAGGAAGGGGAGATACAGAGGGAAAAAATTCGGGAGAAAAGTACTTCTAAAGAGTTATCTTCCTTCCCATGCTTTTACGCCGCGGTGGCAAAGCTTTGTTATGCGAATGAACAAAGAAGCTGCAGACCAAATAACGTCCTATCGTCACATTCTTTAAGCAGCTTAGAAAGAGAAGGAGCAGAACTCAGTTAGAGAGCGAAAGGGGGAAGATGATTTGCCCACTCTTGATGTTTCCCAGCAGCGACGATGATCTCTTTTATTTTTCACGTCTCACTCATACCGTCTGACTTCCCAACTTAACTTACATTTAAACGACTCCTGACACTTTTATTACCCCACATATTTACAGCAAAATGCACCACTACCCAAGCAGACTGTGTGACTTTCATTGCCTTTCAAAAGTCATAAACTTTTTCCATATGTTTCCCATCCTTACCGCCGCTTGTTAACAACGATTTTCCTCTTGTTATCTTTAGGATTGTTACAGTATCCGGAAATACGAAAATCGGAAACGACCGCATAAACCTGTGTATGTGTGTATGTGTGTATGTGAGCAAACGAGTATTAACTAAAACAAATATAGGTAGAAATGTATTACTCACTTACAAGGGTAGAAAAACACAGGTGCTGGAGGTGCTGGAGCTATCACTGCATGTCGAACTTGTACTTTCGCACGTGCATAAAGGTGCATAAGCACAAAGGCAGCAAAAACGAAAGAACAACAAAAAAGTAACTAAGTGAGCAAACTTGTAGGAGTGGATGTTTCAAAACTAACCGCAAATTTCTCACCAACTAACACGATCGACGGAATTTCGTATTTTTGTGCGTATGTGAATACGTGTGGCTGTGTGTTCATTTGGGTGTATGTATGTGTCACAGCTGGTTTATTTGTGAGCTCTTACATGCGATGCACTTGTTTACTTCCAAAACGAGGTATTTGTATTCTCAGGAAAAGTGTATTATGCACCTACATATGTATTGTTGTTGTAGTTGTTTAACGATGTTTTTGGTTTGGAATTTTGGTCATAAACTTTACCCAATACAATTGTAAGTGTCGAAAACCCAACAAGTTGGTGAAAAGTTTTAAGCAAAAACGATGGCAACAAGTAGCATTAATGCCAACAACAACAGCAATTACAGAGTTCTTATACTCAGCTGAGTAACATTACGTAACGAGTTAAACGCATTGAGATGGATATAGAATTATGTATATTATAGAGTTCAGGAGGAAAAAGGAAGTAAATTAAGGCATGCCCCTCCGTCCATCCTTCCAACACTGGGTCCGTAAATTTTTAGATATTTTACTGAGCTTCGTTATGCAGGTTCCTTGGCGGTAATATCCCTTTGATTGATAGCCACGCCCTTTTTTGATATCTTAAAAATAAAAAGGAATGTGTGTTTTTGTAGGTGTCCATAGTGCTTAACCGATGATTATGAAATTTTGACAGTATATTCTTGTGTTCACTGGCTCAATATAGGCTAAATATAGTTTAGGAAAAGTGGGCGGTGCCACAACCCCCGCCTATATACTTATTTGTTCTAAATTCATGATATTTGGATGTAAATGTCCGTCCTTGAGACAATATTTACATAATTTGGAAAAGTGGGCGATGTCACGCCCACAGGCTATATAAAATTTCAATTCGTCATAACTTTAAACGTATTTGGTCTAAATTAATGATATTTAGATATATGTGTCACTTTATATTTACATCGTTTTGGAAAGGTGGGCGGTGCCACGCCCACATATTTTATATTTTTTTTGTGCTTCATTAATGTCCACAGTTTATTGTGGATGCCCATGAAACTTTCACGAAAGGTTCAGGAGTTCGATGGGTACGACGCAGGCTATATATATGTTTTGGAAAAGCCCCCAGTTCATATGAAGTTTTACAGGTAGAAGTTTATTTGGTTCAAGTTAACGATATGTAATATATAGGTACTTGTTCAATATATGCAAAAAAAACCTTATAAAAAGTTAGCTGTTTGAAGCCCAAAAAAATGTCAATTCGCTATATCTTCGAAGCTATTACATACCAGTACCAGCAGAATAAAGGGAGAAGGGGAGTAGGAATACAATTTTTGAGATGTGGAGAAGGTGTTTGAGGAAAATGAACAGGGTAAAGAAAAGGAAAGAGATATGCGATATGACAAAAATGGTACAAACATTTTATAGGTGTGCCTTGTCGCTGCTTCGTACCCCTGTCTTCCCTTGTATTGACGCAAGTAGCCAGGAGTTCGTCCTCTGAAAGCGTTGCCAGAACGCTCTCCTCATCCCTATTGTTTTTTACTTTATTTTCAAAATTCTTGTCCATTTAGTTTCGACGAGTGAGTTGGAAGGGGTTCGTCGGCCCCGGCAGAGCCAGCATACCGGGGTAAGGCACTTGCCTGAGCATCGGAGGGGACCGTTAGCGATCAGCTATTCAATTCCCACCCGCTGATAATTCAGCCCTCGGCACGGGTATATCAACACCTTGGCTTAGGGATGGTGTTGGTGCGGCCATCTTCGCTTCTTCCGCAGCAGCGGGTGCAGTGGATGCGCAGAGAACACGCAAACGAGGCTGTGGGAGAAACGAAGCTTTCCTCTTAGTTCGTATCACATTGGAACCCGCCTACAGGACGGGACACATAAGCCCCTTCGCCACGGCAAGGCGACTAACGTAGTAATTTGCCAAGCAGAATAAAATTTAAACCCACCCCACTATGCACTCACTTAGCCAAAGTCGTAATAACTACTCGTTACTGCACGTTCTTTAATGTTTGTATGCGGTTTATCTTTGCGGTGTAACTTTAGCTTTTGCTCGATGTATATCTTTAATTAAACCTTTATTACTATTCTCGGCTTTACACGTACTATGAATTTTGTTATGGCAGCCTGTTTTTGTTTGTTGAACGTTTATGACTTTCACAACATGAATTGTTTTCTTTACTTAACATTGCTTGTTAAAATTGTTGTTAGTAATATCTGATTGCGTTACCTACCTCCATTCATACAGTGGATCAATTTCAAAATCCAGTGGTGATAATTAAGTAATTTCCAGCTATATGGTATTACTAAAAAAATAAAGTTTTTCTGGATTTCTTGTATTTACATTTCACTCTTAAATCAAAATGATTTATAAGAATTCCTTTTTGAAGTTTATTAAAAGTTTGCTTCAACCTTAAAATAAATGAATACTGAAAAATACTTACATAACGCTTATTATAGCAAGCTATTTTCAAAAACATTTACAGAAATGCTTGTTGGGTAAAAATTTATTTTCTTATAGAGGTCTATCAATTATTTCGACGGAACTGCCAATGGCATAATTGTAAAAGATCATGACAGAATTCAATAGATTTGATTTGAGTTTTATAGTGAATTTTGATTAAGTCGATAGAGACAACAAAACTCTATTTCAATTACTCCCCGCCGGCAGTTCCGCCGGAATAGCTAATAGACCCCATAGTCCCGTATAGATGGGGTCAGGTAAGCATTGATTTCTAAGATTCGTTGCCTACGTGTTTTACAAAATCAAGATCAGTAACAAGGTATAGGCATTGGGTAACTATGATTTAAATTATTCAAGAAAGTTTTGAAATAAATTCTGAACTTGTTTGATTTTTTTACTTGTGAAAAAATTATCTAATTCGGTTACTTGGCTTTTTAGTGATGTGCATGCAAGCATAGTAATAGTGAGAGTCTGACAAAAAATTAAAGATTTTTCAATCCGTCAGATATTTGTATTCGATCTCTTTAGATTTCAATGTATTTTGGTGTGCAGTCTCCTTTTATCATGAAACAGAGTTCTGCCAAAGTTCAAAAATTATGCAAATATAAAATTGAATTTTTTTCCTGTTTTGTAAAGTTTATTTTTTTAATATTTCGGAAACTACTGTATTGAATATAAAAACGTTTGCACTTTCAAAGGGGAAATAAACAATTTTTTTTGAAAATAATCGCTATTAAATTTTGGACTCAAATTTTTTTGTGCTTACCTATCATATATCTAAAGATATTCTGAGATTTTAAGAAGGGTGTTTTTTTCATTTGGTTTTATTATAAAAGAAAAATGTCCACCAAATTTAATTAAAATCGTTAGTGGTCGTTACCAACTACTTGGCGATTTTTCATGGAAAGACAGATCTATTACTGCAGAAATCCTTGCATAAATTGCACTGTATGAATAAAAAAGTTATGAGCCTACTTTTATGGCCACCACTATATTCTGCGGTAAAACAGTTGTAATCTGCTGTTGGATGAGTATTAAACTTTAGTTAAACTCGCTTCAATAATCTGGTGAAAATTTAAGTCAATTCCATTCCGCAGATTTTGAGTGATGCGCGTTCAAACTTACAAAGTGTTAAAGGCTCTTGTTTTGGCACCCGTTACCGTTGTGAAAGCACCACGTATACATTTTTTTTCATAGCTATAACTGAAAGATATTGAAATACGAAATAATATAAGTTGCGTCAATGCTTTGGGGATTCTTTAGTTGCTAAAAATACCGGGACTTTTTTCATGAAAGTTTTGTTTATCAAAAATGGCATGGAAACCATTCCTAAGAATTTGAAAAAATTTAATCAAAAAATTAAAACCTAAGAAAAAAATTGTTGAGTAATTATTTGATTTTGATACTTTATTAATGAAAAAAGATTTGTTTCAATTCAAAAATAAATATTTTAAAAATCCAATTAATATAATAATATTTGAAGGTTAAATCGGTTTTGAAAATATATTTTCATAACTTCAACGTAAATTGTATGGGACTAGATAAATTTAAAATCCCGAAATTAATCCGGGACTGCCAAATCCGTGGGATTGTTAAAATTCCAAAACTTGGCAACTCTTCTATTTAAATGCACACCTATATTCATACACACCCACATATGCAGTTTCGTTCAAATATGATAATACCAAAGCGCTGAAAAGCATCTATCAACGAAACAGAAAACTTTTACGCTTATCACGAGTTCTTTACTTAACTTAAGGACTTTACTAAATTGAAGCATTATGCTATTTGTACAACTTTCAACGTTGTGGCCTTCGGGCAAAACTAGAAGACGGGCAAAACTTTTATGAATGGTTTTATCGCATAAATGTCTAGCTCTTTAAAAATGCATACAAGCCGAAAGAAATAAAAATGCATAAAAGTCGACAAATAGTTTGTTTTGAGTAAAGTTAACGTGAAGTAATAAAAAATAATATGAAAAATTCAATTGTAAAATTGCGTTGCGAATAGCTCTATATGAAATGCTAGCAAGGTATCGGCACCAAGTAGGACCGTTGTAGTTGTAGAATTGTGCTCATATAAGCCAAGTACTTTTATTTTTATATTCTTAATCAATTAAGTATTGCATTGGTTCGGGTGTAGCTGTTGTCGGTTCCCATAGGTATGGTTGTGGGCGAGTCAGTGAAAATATTGTATTGGCACAATCACAGCATTACCGCTCCAGTCACGTACCGATTTCGAAATGGTATTAGCAGTAAGCACGAGGCACACAATCGATTGCTATAAATAGATGCATATTGCAGGCTTAAGAAGAGTGCACGCACCCATGCCTTTCCAGACTGTTACTTACCTATATATTTACCTAAATTGAAAAGTGAAGGTGTTACCGCGATTGATGCCGAGTTAATGACGCGCTAGAGTGCATGGTATTTTTGCCTTGAAAGACAGTTTAAAGGAATTACTGCTTGAATATATGGAGGTACGGACTCAGAAGTTCACCTAATAAAAAAAAATAAAATAAAATAAAATAAAATAAAAATGTAATAAAACAAAATAAAACTAAATTAAATAAAGTAAAATAAAATAAAACAAAATAAAATAATATTAAATCAAATTTATAAAAAAAAAATTAATAAAATAAAACCAAATAAAATAAAACAGAACAAAATAAAATAAAATAACATTAAATATAATTAAATAAAATAAAACAAAATAAAATAAAATAAAATAAAATAAAAATTTAACCAAATAAAATAAAACAAAACAAAATAAAATAAAAGAAACTAAAACAAAATAAAATGAAATTAAACTAAATAAAATAAAACAAAATAAAAGAAACTAAAACAAAAAAAAAAATAAAATTAATCTTAATAAAATAAAATAAAACCAAAAAAAAAATAAAATAAAATTAAACTAAAAAAAAATAAACCAAAAACAAAATAAAATAAAAGAAACTAAAACAAAATAAAATGAAACTAAACGAAATAAAATAAAACAAAACAAAATAAAATAAAATTAAACTAAATAAAATAAAACAAATTAAAATAAAATAAAATAAAATGAAATATAATTAAATAAAATAAAACAAAACAAAATAAAATAAAAGAAACTAAAACAAAATAAAAATAAAATACAATAAAATAAAATAATATAAAATAAAATAAAATAAAATAATGTATAAATGATATAAATTAAAATTAAACTAAATAAAATAAAATAAAACAAAATAATATAAAATAAAATCAAATAAAATAAAATCAAATAAAATAAAATAAAATAAACTAAAATAAAATAAAATAAAATAAAATAAAATAAAATAAAATAAAATGAAATGAAACAGAAATAAAATAAAATAAACTAAAATAAAATAAAATAAAATAAAATAAAATAAAATAAAATAAAATGAAATGAAATGAAATGAATTGAAATGAAATGAAATGAAGTGAAATGAAATAAAATAGAATAAAGTAAAATAAAAAAAAAATAAAATAAAATAGAATAAAGTAAAATAAAATAAAATAAAATAAACTAAAATAAAATAAAATAAAATATAATCAAATAAAATAAAATAAAATAAAATACAATAAAAAAAATTAAATAAAATAAAATTAAATAAATTAAAATAAAATAAAATAAAATAAAATAAAATAAAATAAAATAAAATAAAATAAAATAAAATAAAATAAAATAAAATA
Organism: Merzomyia westermanni; assembly: GCA_949987695.1. Classification (NCBI taxonomy): domain Eukaryota; kingdom Metazoa; phylum Arthropoda; class Insecta; order Diptera; family Tephritidae; genus Merzomyia; species Merzomyia westermanni. The sequence continues at coordinate 196,207,577 of OX465288.1, forward strand.
AAATAAAATAAAGTAAAATAAAATAAAATAAAACAAAATGAAATGAAATAAAATAAAATAAAATAAAATAAAATAAAATAAATAATAAAATGACTTCAGAGTGAAGTCGAAATATCAACGTATTATATTATATTATTTTTATAAATGTAAAATGCTGTTTATAATAAAAGTACTCTAAAAATATATTTTCTGACTTAAAAATCATAATTAAAAAAATTTAATTGGAAATTTCATTAACATTGCGTCATCAGACAATTTCGTGCAAATAAAAGTTTATAGAATAAGAGAATAACAATTTTACAGTAGCAAAATTCCATATGTCGCATTTACATATTCCAATATATATGTAAATATGCTACGTATATGTTTGCAAATAAAACAGTTATTGTTTTTTTTAACTACTTTTTTCGAGGCTTTTTTTGTGTTTGCTGGTTACACACGAAATTGCTTGCTACCCATAGAGCTTTTCATATTTTTTCCCGATTTTTTTTTTATATATGTTAGTGTGTATGTATATTTCATTGTTATGAAGTTCATTTACAGTAACGAGAAAACAATACGCATTCAAAGCGTTATTTTCATGCTACTACAATAACACATGACTTCCCTCTATATGTAAATAAAAATATAAAAAAAGTCGTAGCTGAATTTTATGTGAGTGCTTTTAGTTGAAGTCAGTTATCCAACGAATTCATCTCGTAAAAAAATCACATAAAATTGAATTAAATTTTTTGAAAGGCTTATAAAAAGTGAAAACTGCTGATACTGAAATGCTGCATTTTTAAACTGATTTTGTTTGTTGATAAATGCATATGTCTAAAACGAAAATAAATTATAAAAATTCAAAACTAAATTTGAGACGTTAATGATCAATAAGACTGACAAATAAGCTCTTCATAGATGTCTTAAATAACTCATCTGTGACGATTTCGCTGTGGACTGGATAAAGATTCCAAAAAGTGGGCGTAAGAGAACCGAATTAAGGTACGGTTGGACATATTTTGATGAAATTCGTAAGCTTAAGGTCTGGAATGACCGACTGGTAATTTTTTTTTTTGAGAAGTGGGGCTCCGCTCCCAATTCGCAAGACACCAAACTTTCACTTGCATTAAGAAAGAGCTATCTAGCTGAATGAACAATCTGGAGATCAGATACAAGTTCAGAGAAAAACCAAAATCTTAAATTGTTGGGATATTTAAGACGGAGATTGAAAATATTGAAATGGTCCAGTTTTTGAACCAATTTAATATCCTTATATAGAAATATATATGTACAAAAATATCCGTAAAAAATGAGCGATCAGAAGCGTATATTAAAATATTGCAGATACAAATCATCAACAGGTTCTAAATATAACGTACACATTAGTATGGGTCGATTTGTATGGACGAAAGTTAACCGATATCGCACCCTAGATTTTTCGATAGGTTTTGGGCTCAGGAAAAAAAAGTTCCACTACGCATACCCAAAAAAATAGTTTTCGAGCCTGCGAAATTTAATTTTCGACTTTTTTCTACTTTGATTTTTAAGGTTTTTTTTCATGACCTACTAAAAAAATGTTCGTTTGATTTTAAAATTTTCATGTATACCCTGTCCGACCCGAAAATGTCCGCTAAAAACGTTGGCGATAACAGTTTTTTGAAAAAAAAAATATGTTTTGGGAAGTGTTTTGGTTAAAAAATTTACCCTTTCGCCATTTTTTTTAAGGGTTTTTTCAGCATACATGCAAAAATGTTTTCGAATTTGTCTCATATTTCCTGTCCCACTTAAAATTATGCGCTTAAAACGTTGGCGATAACAGTTTTTTGAAAAAAAAAATTTTATTTTCGGCTTTTGGAAAAGTCGATTTTTCGACCAAAGCAAGTCCCAAGACCTCAAAAATATTTTTTTTTTTTTTAAAAACTTTTATCGCCAACGTTTTTAGCGGACATTTTTGGGTCGGACAGGGTATACATGAAAATTTAAAAATTAAGCGAAATTTTTTTTAGTAGGTCCTGAAAAAACCCTAAAAATTAAAGTCAAAAAAATGAGATTTCGGAGGCTCGAAAATTATTTTTTATATATATAATCAATTTATTGAAGAAAAGGCGGTGGGAGTGTTTTTGTAGTTAAAAACAACAACAAAATGGGGCTCACGTCATTTCAAGAGGATTCACTACCCTTAGGCTTCCATAGCTTGAACTGATTCGAATAGATAGATTTTGTGAAATCTTGAAAATAAGGTATACAAAATCTGAAAATAGTTTCGAATGCGTTCAACAGATCAATACCCAAAACTAATCTGCTCTTTTCCTTAGAATCTCAGAATACCAGAAATCTCATGAAAATCGTTTGATTTCTACGGGTGTTATCGGCTTCAAAAAATTCTAATAGATATCGGAAAAAGGGAGATTTTTCAAAATAGGTCGAGGAATTTGTGTCATTAGTTTTCATATAATTCATTATTGTTGATATTAAAAATTGCTTTGTTTTGACCAAACAGTATTAAAATCGATCGATTTATTCAAAAGTTATCGATGGTGAATAATGATATTTACATCACTACCCAATACACTAGGATCTATTATCTATATGTTTTGTTTCAGTGCTTCTGAAAGTAAATTTGGTGTCTCATCCTTTGAAGAGGAGTCGACTTCCACACTGCTTAAAGTCTGAGAAATTAAAGAGGAAGTGCGGCGATTTGACGTCTCGTCAACAAATGTGTTATTTTCTGATAGATGTGGCGTCACTTGGATATTGTGTCTATCGAGCTGGAAAAGAACGAAAGTGTCAATGTCGAAAAAAGAGAAGTTTAGTATCATTGCTACCAAACCTAGTTCAATTTAACCACTTGTGTTGGCAAAAAATAATAAAAAAGATCTTGAACTAGTTTTGACATTCGCTCCAATTAAATGAGGTACAAAACTGCGTGATCAAAAATTTTCTAAAAACCCTGCCGAAAAAGTTTAAAATTTTTCAAAACTTGAATTACTTTCTTGAACTTTGTGTCAAGTTTGAAATTTTATTTATATCATATGTATATATAAATATATATCGCTATATTTTGAATAAAAATTATAAAAAGCACGAAAATAATTATCTTTTAGGAATAAAAATATTTTAAATTTGGGTTTATTATTTATGCCACCACTGTATACAAACCGAAATCTATATTGATTCATTCTATGACTTATCCTCAGCTCAGTTAATAACAAAAAAAAGGGAATGATTTTTGTTTCTTAAATTTTTAGCTCATTTACCTACACGGAAAAAATATCCTGTATTTCTATTAATTTTAGTGGATATTTGCTTTGTATTTAAAGTTTTTCTAATATAATTATATTTTATTATATGATAACCAACTCACTCACTTACACATTTATCTGTTTCGCTTTTATCAAATGAAGCAAATAAATCTTGATATTTTCAGCAAAAGATCCCAAGGGAACAACGCAAATATTCAATGCGCATGGTCACTCAAACTTCGTACGTTAATTTAGTTTTGAATATTTTCATGCATCGTATTTCAATTTACTCTTTCTGTCACACATTTTCACTCTCTAGGCCACCAAAGGATTATGTTTTCATATACCAGCGGCGCCTATGTTTCTAGTTGTTGTTTGTTTGCAAAACGCTTCAGAGTATTGTAATATTCTGCTGGCAAAACTAGGTGTAAATCAGAGCGAATTTCATTTAGCAAAACACTCTTTCGGGCATTTGAATGTCACTTCCGCTGTGACCGTAAAATGTAGTTGGTGGCAGCAATCTTTATTGAATTTTTGAAAGCCGCAAAAAGCCAAAATGTGATGAGAGTTGATAAAATTTATATTCATGCTCTGGGTGAAATTTTGAAAATATGAATAGTTTTAATTTTGAATTCGTCATTTATTGGATGTGGGTGGTAGTTGTGCCCATGAACTTTTTTATATCTACAAGTGCTTGCAGTAAAGTTAGTTTCTAGGTTTCGATGCTGCAATTTAGCATTTGAACACATAATATTGGAATTGTGTTGACAAAATTATGAACGAGATACATAAGTGTAGCTCTGCCAAGTTTTTGAATTTTAACAATCCCGGTATTTCCGGGATCTGATTTTACAATCTAGGGAGTACTTAAGGACCTTGAGTATCCCCACTAACCTTATTTTTCCTTTCTCTGAAATGTTGAAAAATGTGGCATAAAATGGGAAACAAGTGCCTTACCATTTGCTTCTGAAGTCTAAGCGGCATACGGAGCTTGAAAATCTACCGGATGGCGGCTATTGTTGGGTCTTGTAATTTTCCAGCTTACGCTCGCATAACATTTTTTTTTAAAACATTTAGTTTATCTAACATCATTGTGTTGGCATGTATAGTTTAAGTACGAGTTCATACAACTTTATTTTTAGAGCCGTCTCACCTAACATTTACGGAGAGCAGTATCACCAAAGGGTTAAATAATAACAAGCGCCTTGATTATTGGTAATTTTGTGCAGCATGCAGTTTCTAATGCAAATTGTTTTGGAGAATCAGGAATTTATCGGTGAATAACGATTGTTTAGGCAATGTGTATCCCTACGCGCATTGTTGTGTTTGTTGCATGTGTAACGAACGTGGCACAGTACACTTTGCGACCATGACCAACTTGCACCTGGAAGTTTTTATTTGTGGTTATGAACATTTACAATAATTTGTGCTAATTAATTGGGTAGTACCCTATGTAATATACATACCTACACATTTTCGTTACTCATTTTGGATAAAAATCTGCAAAAATCGTATACAGAGGTGCTTGAAATTACATGTTTCTTAGTAAAAATAAAATAAAATAAAATACAATTAATAAATCAAAATAAAATAAAATAAGAAAAGTAAAAAAAAAAAATAAAATTAAAAAAAAACAAAATAAAATAAAATAAAATAAAATAAAATAAAATAAAATAAAATAAAATAAAATCAAATAAAATAAAATAAAAATAAAATAAATCAAAACAACATAAAATAAAATAAAACAAAACAAAACAAAATAAAATAAAATAAAGTTAAACGAAATAATATAAGGTTAAATAAAATAAAATAAAATAAAATCAAATAAAATAAAATAGAATAAAATAGCACAAAATAAAACAAAATAAAATAAAATAAAATAGAATAATTATGGGGATTGTTGTTGGAGCAAAGCTCGAATTTTTATCTTTGTTTGTTAATTGATATTAGAGGAAAAATTACAACGCTATGCACAGCGATGGTATGGGATGACATGTTTCGAAGTGCCCAACTTCTCATCAGACCCCTTCTCGGATACTGAGATATGAACCCAAGTGTTTGCACCAAAGCCGCTGTTAGAGTACTCTAACAACAAACTAAATGGAATAAAACAAAATAAAATAAAAAAAATAAATTAAACCAAAACAAAATCAAATAAAATAAAACAAACTAAAATAAAATAAAATAAAAAATAAAATAAAATAATGTTAAACGAAGTAAAGTAAGGTAAAATAAAATAAAATAAAATAAATTAAAATAAAATAAAATAAAATCAAATAAAACAAATTATAATAAAATAAAATAAAATTATAAAATAAAATAAAATAAAATAAAATAAAATAAAATAAAATAAAATAAAATAAAATAAAATAAAATAAAATAAAATAAAATAAAATAAAATAAAACAAAATAAAATAAAATAAAATAAAATAAAATAAAATAAAATTAAATAAAATAAAATAGAATAAAATAAAATAAATTTAAACGAAATAAAATAAGGTTAAATAAAATAAAATCAAATAAAATAAAATAGAATAAAATAAAATGAAATAAAATAAAATAAAATCAAATAAAATAAAAAAGAATAAAATAAAATAAAATAAAAAAATTAAATAAAACAAAAAAAAAAAAAAATAAAATTAAAAAAAAAAAAAAATAAAATAAAATAAAATCAAACAAAATAAAATAGAATAAAATAAAATAAAATAAAAAAAAATAAAATAAATCAAAACAACATAAAATAAAATAAAACAAAACAAAATAAAATAAAATAAAATAAAGTTAAACGAAATAAAATAAGGTTAAATAAAATAAAATCAAATAAAATAAAATAGAATAAAATAAAATGAAATAAAATAAAATAAAGTTAAACAAAATATAATAAGGTAAAATAAAATAAACTAAAATCAAATAAAATAAAATAGAATAAAATAAAACAAAATAAAATAAAATAAAATAGAATAATTATGGGGATTGTTGTTGGAGCAAAGCTCGAATTTTTATCTTTGTTTGTTAATTGATATTAGAGGAAAAATTACAACGTTATGCACAGCGATGGTATGGGATGACATGTTTCGAAGTGCCCAACTTCTCATCAGACCCCTTCTCGGATACTGAGATATAAACCCAAGTGTCTGCACCAAAGGCTCTGTTAGAGTACTCTAACAACAAACTAAATGGAATAAAACAAAATAAAATAAAAAAATTAAATTAAACCAAAACAAAATCAAATAAAATGAAACAAAATAAAATAAAATAAAATAAAATAAAAAATAAAATAAAATAATGTTAAACGAAGTAAAGTAAGGTAAAATAAAATAAAATAAAATAAAATAAAATAAAATAAAATAAAATAAAATACAATAAAATAAAATAAAATAAAATAAAATAAAATAAAATAAAATAAAATAAAATAAAAAAATAAAATAAAATAAAATAAAACAAAACAAAATAAAATAAAACAAAACAAAACAAAATAAAATAAAATAAAATAAAATAAAATAAAATAAAACAGAAATAAAGTGAAATAAAATAAAATAAAATAAAATAAAATAAAATAAAATAAAATAAAAAAATAAAATAAAACAAAATAAAACAAAATAAAATAAAACAAACCAAAATAAAATAAAACAGAAAAAAAGTGAAATAAAATAAAACAAAATAAAACAAAATAACATAAAATAAAATAATATAAAATAAAATAATATAAAATAAAATAAAAAAAAATAAAATAAAATAAATAATTTGATGATAAAATAAAAAAAAATAAAATAGAACAGAAAAATGGAAATAAAATAAAATAACCCAGCGTTCTGTTTGCTTGATGGTTAGCAGATCGTGTAAAAACTTCTCTGATGCAGAAGTCTAGCAGCTTCGGAAGTGGATCTATAAGAAAGGCTTTGGCGATTGTTGAATAAGTTAGAATACTAAGTAACAACCTACCATTAGGCTTTGTCTGAGATTTATTGTATGCTAGACTATTAGAATATTTGCTTTTTGTTTGCTTTATTTTCTACCAACAAAGTACCAGTTCAAATTTTCTCTGTCTCTGAATTTGCGTTTTTTGTACACTCTTCGTCTTTCTGAAAATAGTTAGTTCACATATTAACATTATTGTATTTAAGATCAAAGCATAAAGCTATCCTTAGTTACCGTAACTTTTTTAAGAAATGTAGAAATTAAAATCTCTCAATTTTCTTTGCAGGTTACGCCCATCAACTAAATAACCAAATTGCCACTTTGGCAAAGTCTATTCTCTGCAGTTAAAACGTCCATCAACATGTTGGCTATGTCACAAGGTTTCTTTGACAATCCATATGCTCAACTACGTGCTCCAACAACTACGCTGCGCCCACCACGCATCGATAGCCCCATCAACAATACTTCAGCGCTTGATTTGCAGACATCGAGTCGATCGCAAGTGCCACCACCACCGCCGCCGCCGCCGAGGTAAGGTTAAGCCAAGCGGCGCATTAAATCAAAAACTAAATGAAATTAAAAAGAGCAACCATAAAAAGGCGTACTGAATATCGAAATTAGAAGAATTTTAAAGTAGAAAAGAAGCGATCGAAAAATTAAGTTTTCCATACATACATTTTGCAATCAACTGCCCGCTCTAATGCATATCTTCAATCAACAAACCAAATGCATTGAATGGAGTAAAACTACAATCAACATACATATGCATTATGAGTAAAAAACCTCTGAAACGAATTTTTAAATAAACAATTTTTTTTTATGTAAATAATTTTGAAGATGAATTAAATTTTGAATAGAAAATTTTGCTTTAAATCTTCTGAATAAAAAGTCTTATAAAGTAACTTTTGTATACGTAAAATTCTATGAATATATTAATGATAATAGTTTACAATAAAATATCTAAAGATACTCGTACTTAAAGACAAATATAGTCGAAGACTTCGGTGAAATATACTACATACATAGTTAAAAGTAAATTTTGGTTGGTAGGGATGTAATTTTAAGGTATTTAGTACAAGAAATATTGAAAATATTGTATACTCCTAAAAACATGCTACATATTCAAAGTTCTCTTAACTCGTATATAGTTTTAGTTTGATAACCTTATAATAGATTAGTGTAGAGAATATTCTAGCACACTCTCTCTAACTACTATCTATTGCTTATTTACTAATTTTTAGCATAACCTTTTAATACAGAAATTGTATGAAAAATATATTGCATACTCTTAGGCGCACAATAACTTAACTGAAATTTTTAAGATTCTTCAATATGCGATATAAAAATACTTATAAATATACTATATAAAAATATAAATACATATGATATGATATCTCTGGAAACGGGAAATGTAGAAAAATAAACATTAGGGTATAAATTGCTTTAAGAAACACCAAAAACATAAACAAACGAAAAAAAAACTTGAAAAAAAATTTTTGGTTTTTAAATAATTACTATTATAAAAGAATATTCTAAATAACAATTTAGTTAGAATTTATAAGAATTGCATAAATTAATCAACTAATTAAATTTATGAAGAATTAAAAAAAAAAACTGGTAATGACTCCTTAAACGAACATATGTATCTTTCAATCGTGTATATCTTGTAAACTTGTATGGTTCTATTACGAATATCCTATATATATCTTATATACATAAGATGGAGAAACTATGGTTAAAAAAAAAGTGCTGAAACATATATGGTGCATCTACTCCACCTTGGTATACTTGGACGAAGCTCCTCACCTCAACCTGTGATGAACGCTTCTGCTTATGAAATTATGCACGCTTGCTGACTGGATATTGGACTTTCCGGGAATGATGCGATTTTAAAGTTTGTTGCGCCCACTACGACAGCACCTAAGAAAATGCTTCATGCAAGCGTGACTAGCACATATATAATAGCGTGTTCACATTTTGCAACGTAATCTCAATATTTTAATACTGCCAAAAGTGAAGAAAAAAAAAACAATATGAAAAGTAGTTTTAAATATTTGAGTAAAACTATTTTAAAATAAATGAGTTAACTGGAACATATAACAACGCAATTGAAGAAGTGACTATAATTTAGAATAACTTATGAAATATGAAATGCAATAAAACTGGCTTCAATGGAACTTTGTTTAAGTTTCCACTAATACTAATGCTGAAAAATTTTTGCTAAATATAAATTTAAAAGTTAATGGAAATTATAGCCAAGAGAAAATAGTCATTGAAAAAGAATATGCACTCCAAAAAAAAATTATATTAAATGGAAACTGCCCTTATCAAAATAACGTATACGATTATGTTATTAAACCTGAAAATATTAAATAAAAATTTAAGACCAAAAAACATTAGATTTCAATATATAATTTTAGTACGCTTAATCCATATGTTTATTAATATCATAGTACCTAAAAACCCCTGCATCTTTTAAATTAAATTACTCTACTAGCTGACCCGGAAAACTTCGTTCTGCCCAAAATAGATTTTTATTGTGTTCATTTGCAAAATTCTCGATTACACTCATCGTGTTTTAACCGAAAATTAGCCATTGTTCACAATTAAAATTGTGTATAGATTAAACAACCGATTCTTTGTCCTTGATAAATTGTTAATATTGATAAATACAGGGTGTTTTTTTTACAGGTTTGTTTTTCGAATAGAGATAAAACTGGCATTTTGTGGTCAAATCTGGCAACTCTAATGTCACTTATGTTCAGTTTGGTTTGCCATTTCATAATGAACAGGTTGAGAAAAGAACAACGCTTGCAAATCGTGGAAATTTATTTCGAAAATAATGGTTCAGTTCGCGAAGTTTACCGTGAGCTCCGTCCATTTTATGGTCGACATAATCGTCCATCAGAGCAATTAATTCGGTTAACCATGGATCGTTTTCGCACTACGTTTACTCTATGTGATAATACGCATCCGCAGAGACGTCGAACAGTGCGCACCGAAGAAACAATTGCCGCTGTAGAGCAAAGTGTTGAAGAGGACCCGAATGAATCGATTCGCCACCGTGCACAGCAATTGGAGCTTTGTCCATCAACTTTATGGAAGATTTTGCGCAAAGATCTTGGCTTGCGACCTTACAAGATCCAGCTTGTGCAAGAATTAAAGCCGCGAGACCATGCAATGCGTCGTGATTTTGGTGTATGGGCCGAAAATGAGATTGATTTCGATGCTGATTTTCATCGCAAAATTTTGTTCAGTGATGAGGCTCATTTTTGGTTGAATGGCTACGTCAACAAGCAAAATTGCCGCATTTGGAGTGAAGAGAATCCACATGAGACCCTTGAAACGCCATTACATCCACAAAAACTGACTGTTTGGTGTGCTCTATGGGCTGGTGGAGTCATTGGGCCATACTTCTTCCGCAATAATGCTGGAGAGGCAGCTACCGTTAATGGAGACCGGTATAGAGCCATGATAACCGACTATTTTGTTCCCGAATTGGATGGCATGAATGTGGATGAGTTGTGGTTCCAACAAGACGGCGCTACATGCCACACAGCGCACGTCACAATCGATTTATTGAAGGAAACATTCGATGAGCGCATAATTTCGCGGAATGGACCTGTCAATTGGCCACCAAGGTCGTGTGATTTGACAGCATTGAATTATTTTCTTTGGGGATATGTGAAGTCGCTCGTCTACACCAACAAACCAGAAACGTTAGGGGAATTGGAAGCCAACATTCGTGGCGTTATTGCCGACATACGGCCCCATATGCTCGAAAAAGTGGTTGAAAATTGGACCTGTAGAATTGGCTTTATTCGAGCTAGCCGCGGCGGCCAAATGCCCGAAATCATATTTAAACATTAATGGCATAAAATTATCCTTCCAATAAAGCCAAATTGATGGACCTTAAAACGATTTTCTTGTGTTTTATTTCAATTCGAAGTTCTATACCCCTAAAAAAAACACCCTTTAGTAAAAAAAAAAATCTTTAGAAACATCGAGTAAGAATAGTTCAGTTTCTTTAGTTTGTATGGGAGGTGCCACGCCCGTTTTTCCATAACTCCCATTTGTTTTTCCGTGACTATGGTATGGATATCGTATATCTCCATACCAATTTTCAAGTCCCTACCATGAACCGTTTTAGAATGCTTGAATTGGAGGTGCCACACCCCCTTTTAAGATAACTTCCTTTTTTTGTGAGTATGGTATTCATATGGAATTTCTGCATGCCAATTTTCAGATCCCTACCTTAAACCCTTATGGAGATATTACGCCTGTAAAATACAGTTTGTATGGGAGGTGCCACGCCCCTTTAAAAAAATAAATGGAATTGCGATAGCAAGGACAGTAGAATGAAGCTTTGATAGTCGGTTGATGTTGATTTTTATCATTTTTGCTTTGGCGGAAATTTTATTTCATCCTTTTAAAATGCAATGAAGTAAGATAAAAATCGAAACTCTAATGGCGGAGCTATTGACACATTAGTGATCCTACTTTTTTTTTCTGGCACAAAAACTCAAATTTTTAAATATCTCGAAAACGGTTCTATTTTTAAACTATTTGCATACATACATATTTCGAATCAGCTGAAAGCTCTACTTACTCTACCTTCTGTCATCATGCAAAGAGTCAGCGCATTCGCGCCTTGGCAACCACGCCACTGTTGGCAGCAATAATTTCGAAATAGTAAAGGACTTCGTTTACCTGGGAACAAGCATTAACACCAACAATAATGTTAGCCTAGAAATCCGACGAATAATTACTCTTGCAAACAAATAAACAAATGCTACTTCGGACTGAGTAGGCAATTGAAAAGTAAAGTCTTCTCTCGACGAACGAAAATAACACTCTACAAGTCACTCATCGCACCCGCCCTGCTGTATGGTGCAGAAGCGTGGACACTAACAACATCTGATCTGGGAGTATTCGAGAGAAAGGTTCTTCGAAAGATTTGTGGACCTCTACGCGTTGGCGACGGCGAGTACCGAAGAAGATTTAATGATGGGCTATGTGAACTTTACGCAGACGCCGACATAGTTCTGCGAATAAAAACACAGCGTCTTCCCTGGCTAGGCCACGTAGTGCGAATGAGCGAAGATGCTCCAGCCCAGAAGGTATTCTTATCGGCACCCGCCGGTGGAAGCAGAGGAAGAGAGAGACCACCACTCCGATGGAAGGACCAAGTGGAGACCGATTTGCGATCCCGCGGTGTTTCCAATTGGCGCCAGTTGGCGCAACGAAGAAACGACTGGCGAGCTATGTTGGACGGTCAAAATCGCCCAGGCAGTTAGATGACCATTTAAAGAAGAAGAATTTGTTTTATTTTACTTATGTTCCCGAATCTCATTAAATAATAACTATACATAAGCTAGTCAAAGTACGTGTATTTAAAACAATAATTGCTGAAGGTATCATAAACTGTTTAGTTTTGTATTGCCGTTTGAAGAGTTGAATTTAGATACATAAATAAAAAACATATTAGTTACGATGAAGCATAATCCCAAAGACATATGTATACTCAAAGATAATAACTATATATAAATAAGGACGCTAAGATATTGTAAGTGTAAATTAACTAACTAATGCATATTGTCTTCATTAATTAACTTTGGGTAAGAATAATAAATAAAAATTAATGATGAATAAAATGAATTTGAATACACAACTGCTGAATAATTCAAGAAATCAAAATACTTCCAGAACACTAAAAAGTGTTTGATCAACAAAATAAAAAATATTAAAAACATAATGCATATTAAACTCTTATAATATTAACAATAACGTAATATGTAATGAATTAATATAAACTGCGTAGTAAGAAACGAAGAAATTTTTTTACAGTAAACTACTTTTTTTGAAATAAAAGAACAAAATATAGAAAAAAGTATTATGCAAGTATGAAGTGAACAAAAATAAAACCTAAGCTGAATATCAAAAAATTATCAAAACAAAATTACGAACGAACAATGGTCTATGTTAAGAATATAATATTAATATAATATTCCATTATTATCTCGGAACACTAATATCATAATATCAGAGAAGAGGCTCATAAATTCAAAAGAGATATATGTTATTTAGTTCCTTATTTGTTCGCGTGATCTCCTATCTTACTTAAGATTTTACTTACAAGCAATATCTTATACTTGTATCGTTTACTTCAAAGACAAAATAAGACAAATTTTTTTGCTATCAATTCATAACCATTCTTATGGCACCGGTTTATATACATTTACAGAAGTTATAGGTTAGGAACGAAGAAACATTTTAATTTTTCACTATTTTAAGCAGTTTGTCTTTTGAGTGTACCATGCAATTAATAAATGTAAAATAAAAAGTAAAGTAAAAAACTCACCAAGCTAATATTCTAACAAATTGTAATTAAATATTAACTTAGCCCTGTAGAAATTTTAGATAAAGTATATTGAAAAATTTGAATAATTTGTTCTCAGAGATAATATATATAGAATTTTGATATAGCCAACTTAATATCAATTATAAATGTACTGGAATTTTAATAAATAAGAGAAAATAATAAAATAAATAATAAAAAGAAAATAATAAAATGAATAAATCTTTCAGCCGAAAGCCTATGCCGCTAGCGCTGCGTTATTTTTAGTTTGTATAATAATTTGTATTATGATGTAAGCTTTTATAAAATGAAAAAGAAAACAAATTTTTTTTTTTAATTTTTAGTCGCTATCATATATTTTTCTAGCAGGAACTAAGGTAGCATACCATATTGAATTCGTTTTGAAGAAAATATCGTGAGCGAATTTCTTAAACAAATATTTTGTTGTTATAGAGAAATCTCATTTCATCAATACGCTTGGGATTTTGATGCCTAAATTTTTATGTAAATCCCTAATATCTTAACAATGTAAAAGTATTTTACTAAATACTGAGAAAAATCTTATGCCAATAATGAAACATAAAGTTCATTTGTTCGACATGTTTCGACAAAATATTTGATGATAACCGCCTAACGTAGCTCACTTCTTGGCACCAAGTTGCATGTATCGTCATTGAGTATCCATTTTATAGAAACTTTTAAATCTTAAATTTACTTTATACTCCAAACAAAGTTCTCAAACCAAGATATTTACATTCTCAATACTGATTTTAATAATCTTACAATATATTCAGACTCATACAACTAGTAGGTTCCCACTAAAGAAAATAACTTCACTTTAAACACCAAGTGCGTTCATACATACAAAGTATGTCTGTAGAGAGTATGCGAGAGCCTAAAAATATGTTCCTAATTTATTTTTGATTTATTATAAATAAAGTATTTCATTATTATAACTAAGCATTTCATTCTAAATTTAGTGTTAGAATTGAAAATGCAAAGTATACGTATATAGTGTAAATACGAACTATGATGCATAAGTTTTGCTCTAACCGAGACAAAGTTTTAAACTACAATAATGTGAATATGGCATTAGGCACTTTATTGACATATTTTATTGCAATATTTTTGCAAGGAATTTGAAATGAATGAACTAAAATTTAACTTTTTATAAACACTAGAGCTCGCCCAGTGGTTGAAATTCAACCAATAAACTTTATTTTATTTTATTTTATTTTTTTGCTGTAGGTATGTTTTATCAGCCTTTTTTTCTTCCTTTCTATGTCGTTCTTTTCCTCTAACATATTTTTATTTTCCTGGATTTCTTTTTTTACTCTCTTATTTTATTTTTTACTTTCCTCAAACTTCTTTTCCTTTCCCTTCCCTTCCTTTTATTTTCTTTCTTTCCCTTTCGTTTTCTTACCTTTCCTTTAATTCCCTTTCCCTTCCCTTCCTTTCATTTCCTTACCATTCCTATCTTTCCTTTAATTTTCCTTCCTTTCCTATCCTTTCCATTCCCTTCCCTTTCCTTCCTTTCCTTTTCCTTTTCTTTCCTTTAATTTTCCTTCCTTTCAATTCTTTTCCTTTCCTCTATTTTCCTTTAATTTTCTTCGGTGTTTAATACTCTTTATGAGTAATCATTTATTTTATTTTTGTAAACCCTGTTTGTAGGGATCAGCAATGAATTTTACATATTTGCTCATATTTTACATTGCTTGCTTAATGTATCCAACAAAGCAACTTTTTGTGCTCTCAGGAGAGCAGCTGACACTGGGCATCGTAGCCAGTAATCAATACAATAACAACAACTAAAGCAAAAATGCATGACACAACAGAGTATCTATAGTGCGAATACTTATTTTTCATTGGTCCACTACCAACTCTTCGCACTCACAGTGAGAGCCGACCACACGAATAACACAAAAACATGTATGGCAAGTCTACTCACACTACTACGGCTCTTAATTTTTTCCTACAAAGCAACTCCTCGGCCATGCTCACGATTCAGCATAGTACACAAAAAGCAAGTACACCCACACACAGCGTGTCTATAGTGTGAATAAGTGAATGTGTAGTGGTGTGACTTTTATGTTAAATTTTTTATATTAAAATGATTTTTTAAATTTTTTTCTTTTACGGATAAAAGTACACCTCAAAATTTCCTATCTATACATATATAATTTGTATACCTTAGAATTATAGTTTAGCAGAAAACGGTTCTACGTTGCATTCATCTTGTCTATTTATATATAAGATAATCTATAAAAAAAAAGATTATTAGTAAAAGGTTGGTAATATGTACATATAAATATATAGGCAATAGTTTATCTTAAACCAATATATTGTAGTGATTAAAAATGCTTCCAAAATTTACGAAGTACGTATACGAAATAGTGCTGCATCAAATTTTTCTAAAGTCTAGTTATCCTATATATATAGAACTACATATTACTATTACAAATATTTTTGTAACTAGTCTAAGCATTCAAATAAATGATTTTGTAAAATATCTGCTATAACCGAGAGTACAAAATATGAATATACTAACCATTGAATTCCAATTACTAAATACTTGGAAAGATACTACTAACCTATAAAATAAAACAAAAAATTGTTTACATATTAAAACCGATTACAATATATATCGAGAATATTTCAATGAGGCTGATGAATGAAGGATTTAGTAGTGGCACAGCATTTTATGGAAAACACAAAGGCTACGGCTGGATTAATAATATGTTTGTATATAGGATAATTCATTTAATAATGAAAGAAAAATATAAATAAATAATATAATAAATAGAATAGTTAAAATTAAAAGATTTTTAAAATATCAAAAATATGAAAAATATTGAGTTAAAAAAAAAATTTTAAAGCTTCCATTTAGTCGCAGTATAACTTTTGCAATATTAATTAAGCTAACTTAGTCGTATACAACACAGTGTTGTGCTATTATGGGGTTAATACAACTTGTCGTTAAAGCTATATGGCACATCACTGGTAAGTACATATCTATCGCTGATTGGAAGATCACTCTATCTGAGATTTTTTTAAGAGCGGAATAGCTCATCTAATGGGTAGACTTTTGTAATTGAAATTTTTATGTGACATATTTATGACATACGAGGATATAAGCGTAAAGTGCAATGACGCTCACAAATATTTTTAATGTGCTATGAAATGAATAGATATTTTTAACTAAGACCCAAATTTTTGTAAGAGCAAACTAGCCAATCTACGAGGCTGATCTATCTAATTAAAATTTTAATGTGACATATTATGGACATTCAATCATATTAGCGTATTTTCAAAGTGCAATGATACTCACAAATATGTTTAATTATCACTGCTATATATATAAAATTAAAATGAAATTATTTGTTATAGTATAACAGCCAATCTAATCTACTGATTTATTCAATTCAAATTAAGAAATTATATATTCGTGCTACACAAGGATATAATGGTATTTTTAACATTCAATGACACCAGCAAATATATTTAATGATCTCTGCTTTATGCATAAAAGTAAAATAAAAATTGTTGTTATCGCAAAACAACTAAGCGACAAGGCAGACTTTTCCAATTCAAAATTTAAATGATATATAAGAATATAGGAGTATTTTTAAAGTTAAAAATTTCGCGAAGAATTATTCGTGAGTGCGTTTTACAAAAATGTTTTTAAAAAAGCGTGATCTTCCAATCATACTTCGTTCCACTACATATTATATAACCAAATCAAATCAAAATATACAACACCTAAAAATGTAAAATTATTCTAAATAAGAACTTACTAGCCATAACGAAAATTATTCTAATAAATTTATTCTAAAAATATTACAAATATAATTACGCATATTAAAATAAACATCTTAAAAAAATTGTGTTCTAAATATGTACATTTTAAAGAGTAAGTCATAAATAGTACTTAAATCAAGAAAAATATCAACCAAAATTTATGAAAGCGTAGTAGTAATAGTAAGTACGAATGATTTACAGAATTTTTTTTTTTTAAATAACACAGCAGTTTAACCTAAAATAACTTGAATTTCTCAAAACAAGTAAAGATAGTTAATTTTGAAAAATAGAAAAAATTATTAATCTTAAGAAATTGCAAAAAATTTTAATAAAAAAAAAATAATTACTTAAATTCATGAATTTTTGAAAAACAAAAAACAAATCGCTCTCCAATCAACAAACCATTCGTATCAATAATGCTATCGGGCGCCCACGGTAAGTCTGTTGCTTTTTACACAAATACTAGATGCATCAAATAAATACATAGCAGTAGAGTTACACAAGCTTTTGACCCAACACAGCTAGTCACTCTCAGCACATTATATACTAACTAGATGAAGTAGCAACAAAAATAATAATCATGCATACAATTAGAGAAGAATGACTAGTGTTGCATATCAATAGATTTAATTAGGTATGCATATTAAACAACAAAAAAGCTATAAACATATATCGTGACATTCAAATTAATGCATTTTTTCAGTAGATAAAAAACACTATTGTTATAATTCGCAGCAAACAGAAACAAAACTTTACGAAGTATGTTGTTATGTATACTAAAAGTATTGAGTGAAAATATAGCGCCCATAGAACTTTACCTTTACCACTGAGAATTGAAGTTTTGAAATTTTAGAGTGATCCAGTTGGTTTTTCTTATTTATTACAAAAATATCTTCAGCTAAAGTGTTTTGTTAATTTCATATAAAAAATATATAGTTCCTTAAAAGAAATCCCTGTAGCAGTGTACAAAAGCTTATGAAAAAATTCTCAAAATCCTGGATATTTAAAAAAAAAACGGTAAAAATTTTTGAATTTATTTCTGAGCATGTATCCTATTATATTCGAACCTCACGAATTGCAAACACTAAGTAGGAAAGATATTGTTAAAAGTTTTGAGACTTGCACATTGTGAAAAAGACTTTAATATCCTACAAAACTACATACTCAAAAATCATTTTGAAATTGTAATATTTATATTTGCATGACCCATTAATTATTTGCCTGACTCAACTCAATCAGATTACTTTGATCGTAAGTTGCATAAAAAAATCCATATCACTTCTTCTGCAAACACTTCAATGTAAGGCGAAGATTTACTTTTCCATTGGTATCATAATTTATTAATGCGTATATATGCCTATATTTATATAATTATAAATAGTATTCATGAAACGAGCTCAAGGCCAAGAATAATAATTTGTCACGTTTTAATTTTTATGAAAATTACTAGAGGGACCGGCAGACTCTGTCCTGCCCAGATATAAATTCGCACCATACAAAATGTATGGGAAAATAAAGTTTTTTTTCAGGAATTTTTCATACATTTTATTGGGTATTCTCCTATTCAGGTCAGAGAACAATCTAAATTAGTGTCAATCATCCAAATCGGTGCAGGCGTTCTTGAGCTATGAGCGTTGGAACTAACGTCACTTTCTTTTATATATATAGATTAGTGTTTTTTTTTTTTAATAATTTTTTAAATTAATTATTAAAAGTTGTTTAATTGAATAGAGTAAGAAAAATGTTTAGAGACAACAGCCATAGATTTTCTTATAGATCCATCGGATCTATCGGATCGAAAGCTGCTAAGCTTCTTCATCAGAGACATTTTGGCACGCATTGCTAACCATTAAGCTAACAATACGCTGGTTTTGATGTCATCTAAAGTGGGAAAAAAATTGCCTACTCTATTCAATTAAGCAACTTTTAATAATTAATTAAACAAATGATTATTAAAAAAAAAAAAATAAATAAAAAAAAAATAATAGTTTTTATAAAAATTAAAATGTGGTAAATTATTATTCTTGGCCTTAAGCTCGTTTCATGAATACTTCAAAACGTAACTGAAAACACTTGCTATAAGTATAATATGTACCTACGAAAATTTTTTTCTCAAAAAAGAATTTAATTTTGCTCAGACTGTAAAAAAAACTTCAGTACTAAGGTGCAAGGAACGAAAAAAGTACTTACAGCTGTGTTCAATACAATAGTGGTGAAATTAAAATAGCTATATTTCGATGAAATTAAAAGATGCTGTGATTTTAATGATTTTCATTTAAAATATAACGAGTTCCATAACAGAAACCACATAAAGGGAAATTTCAAGGTTTACACAAAGTTCAGAAAAATTCTTCTTCTTCTTTAAATGGTCATCTAACCGCCTGGGCGATTTTGACCGTCCAACATTGAATTTCATTGGAACGTTGTTTTATGTGGTGGGTCCCAAACCCAACGCACAACCCGTTTCACGGGAAGTTGAATTCTATTACACGTTTGTATAGCGAGCCGCTTGATCCAAGACAGACGCCCGCTTGCAGCCGCACCACATGGTGATCAGACGCTGCTGTTTGAACCCCCCAGCAAGCCCTTAAACCGATTATGTCGGAGTGGCCTTACCAGGTTGTCGCCTTCTCACGTTTAGCTCACCACCAAACGGGTGTTCGGTGGTTACCCAGAGGATACTTGGGCCCAAAGCCCGGAAGTAGTGAGCTGCTTGAACCGCATGCAAAAGAATCGCTCTGGCCATTCCCAGGTGAATGGCGATCAGAAACTTTCCCCACTTGCGTGGACTTCTGCACACGGCCCCATCCTTTAGAAAAATTAATTAAACTTTTAAAGATGGCCATTAAAATCTTTAATTCAATTTTTTTGGCAGAGTTTGAGCAGGGTAGAACTCCCTCAAAAATTTCACTGATTTTCGGAATTTTTTTGATCAAGAGTTTTGAGTGATTTCTTCCATATAACGCATGAACACAAATTAATTTTGTATGGAAAAAATACCCAAGATCCTTGGCAAAAAAGATTCAAAAAATTCAGAGGGAATTTTGAGGTATTTCTAACTAGCACATTGTGATGCTAAAATTGAATGAGTTATGCAACTGCGTACTCAAAAATTTTCTAAAAATTCTGAACAAAAATATTTTAATGTAAATTTTTTAAAAGTTTATCTAACTTTCTTTTTATGTGGTTTCTACAAGATGGCGCAAAAGTAATCCCCTATCATAAAATGCTATAAATTTTGCGATTGGCCCCTAAAGTCAGTTCTGTTTTGACATTTGTGTAGTAAACACATGCGAAATACACGTTAATAAACAATGTTACGCTACACTGCTCCAGAACGCGGATTATTGCTGACTATTTATTTGACCAATAATCGGTCGGGGTCAAACGGTTACTGTGAATGGTGAGCGCTACAGAGCAATGATCAACGAGTTCTTTTTGCCGCAACTTGATGAATTGGGATTGGAAAACATGTGGTTCCAACAAGACGGTGCAACAGCACACACTGCACGTGCCACAACCGATATGCTGAACATCGGAAGCTTACTTTTTCGCCACCTTGTATTATGGAATCCGCTTTATTTTAAATGAAAAATATTAAAAATTCCACTTTTTTTTATTTCGTATTTCCAATTTAATTTCACTACTATTATATTGAACGAAAGTGTATATATCGGCGCTTGGGTGAAAGGAACACCTACCTAAGAGTTTTTTTTTTCAAAAAATACCTTACTTTAGGATTTACTTGAAAAGGGTTTTATTTAAGAACAAGTTTGAAAAATGATTTTCTTGATGAAAGTTCAATATATTTTTTAGTTGAGATAAGGCTTTTTTTGAATCAAATGCCGAAATATGGTCTGTAAAAATATTTTATTCAACCGTCGATATTTTCTTAAAAAATCCCTGATGATCAGAGTAAACACACTCACAATTTCCCGTACAAACTGTGTAGAGCAAATGCCTAAAGTACTTTTTTAAGTCCTTATAAAGCCCCTAGAGCTAATCATCAAAGTGAGAGAAAAACCTTAGTGAAAATGTTCAAGAAAGGACAAAAGTACTTATAAGAGTTTTGTTTTTTTTTTTTTAAATACTCTACTTTAGAATTTACTTAAAGAAGGCCTCATCTCAGCATGATGTTCAAAAATGACCTTATTAATGAAAACTCAATACATTTTCAGATGAGATAAGGCTTTTTTGAATCAAATGCTGAAATATGTTCTTCAAAAATATTAAACTCAACCGTCGATATTTTCTTAAAAAATCCCTGATGATCAGAGTAAACACACTCACAATTTCCCGTACAAACTGTGTAGAGCAAAAGCCTAAATTACTTATTTGTGCCCTTATAAAGCGCTTAGAGCTAAGGATCGAAGTGCATTTTTCTGTACTCACACATTTTTCAGTAAAAGGCGTTTATTTTATAGATAATGAGTGATCACAATTACTGCATTTTTAATACAATTTCTGCCACAAAACTAAATTTTTTCTAACTTAGATTTTAAAATTAATAATTCCTTTTGGGTAAAAAAGTGTCTTAAATAAAACTACACATTTAGGGTTAAGCACTATAAACAAAGAACATAGATTTTTTATTTGTTTATTTGCTTTTTAAAATTTTGTTCTGTTATTCAAAGATATTGCTTAACAGCATTGAGAAAATAAAATTTGTACTACTAAACCAACTATAAATTGGTAAAACCAAGCTTTTTAATATTACTTAGGTAATATTAAGCATTTTTATTTAAGCGTTTTTAATCGGATTTGCTGGTCAAAAAGTTTTAATCGAAACAGAGGAAGATTCAAGATTTTTTCTTATGATCGTTTATATCCTACGTTTCACCAAACTCCTTGGCATCTTCAGGGACTTCAATTTTCATTTCAAAGAAAAGAATAAAAAATAAAAAACATAAAAAAGACAAGAACAAATTAATTTAAATAACACATAACTATGTACAAACCTTTTTTCTTCGCAGGACTTAGCGACCTACGATTAAAATAACAAAATATTTTTTTGTTGTTTAATTAGAAATTTTGATTTGAAAATAAAATTTGAACTTGTCGCGTGCAAGACAGCAACCAAAATTGTGAGCGCTTATATTTTTAACTGCTTGCTTATTTTTTATTTTTTTTTGAATGCCGAATATTTCTACACCAAATTAACTGATCAATTAAACAATTTCATATAACAATCAGATTAAACATTTAAAACATGCAGCCAATAATATAATAATAGCCAATTGATTTCATTGTCGCATGTAAAGCTTACTGGCGGAAATACTTCTACATAACCAAGTACATATGTATGTATGTATTGAGACAAACTGCTCAAGGTATACACTGCGTATGAGCAACACTAAAGCCTACTCCACAATCGATTAGCATAAAACACACAAATAGCCTACGGCACTTTCTCCAAACTTTAGCTGAAGTTATGTAATTGCCGATTTCTACATACAGACATACTTGATTAAACAAATAAGATCATAAATAATAAAAGCTATTGGTGAAAAAGTGTCTATGAATGTGAATGTAGGCGTAGAGATAAATATTTGATTTATGGCCTTTGGCTGTTTCGCAATCGCTTAAGTGTGAGGTAACGAATTAAATTATAGACAATTTTACAGAAAATTGCAAGTAAATAAAAACAATAAACAATAAATTTTTAAAGAGATGAAAATCTTTGTATATTGCATGCACCACAGTATTGGGCTATTTTTAATCAAATAATATTCAAATCTTAAAAATAAGAAGGAATATATGTTTTCCGGTCAGGTTCTTCGGATCAGTGGGCACAGCATAGGCTATAAATTTGTTCGAAAAAGTGTGTGTAAGAGTAAGAGTTAGAGTTAGAGCTAGAGTAAGAGTTAAAGTTGGAGTTCCAGTTGGAGTTAGAGTTAGGGTTATACTTAAAGTTAGAGTAAGATTAAGAGTTAGAGTTAGATTTAGAGTTATAGTTAGAGTTAGGGTTATAGTTAGAGTTAAAGTAAGAGTTAAAGTTACAGCTAGAGTTAGAGCTAGAGTTAGATTTAGAGTTAAAGTTAGAGTTGAGTTAGAGTTAGAGCTAGAGTAAGAGTTAGAGTTAAAGTCGGAAAAAAATAATGAAACAGGAATGGAAATATTAAGAGAACGAAGAAAACGAAGACGCAAAATCGCACGATGGTATAGACGAGGACGAGCAAGAGAAAGAGAAAAAACCAAATCGTAAGATGGAAAAGAAGAGGAATAGAAACAAAAAGAGTGGGAGGAAGAGAAAGAGAACGAGCAATAGAAAGAGAAAAAATAAAATAAATAGAAAAAAAGCAAGGGAAGAAAAAGGTCAAGAGGAAAAAAATGTCAATAGTTGCAGGCAGAAGGTGAATAGAGAGATGAAGAAACTGTTTTTGTCGTTACCACAACAACAACAACATGAATAAAGACTATTAGTAAGTATAGCAAGAGCAACTATATAAAGAAAGAAGAAAATAATGATAGAAGGTAGATATGGAAACAACAGGTGGAGGAAGAGAAAGAAGAACTCAAGTTTGTTGGCGGGTAGAAAAAAAGAAACAGCGATATTAGAAGGAGAAAGAAACTGATTTCGCAGATCACTTAGGGCCCAGTGTGAAAACTCAAAAAAACTATTCTCGATATCTTTTCAGCCTTATTTTTAAAACCAACTAAAGATTTTTGCAGACACATTTTTCGGATACTTCGGAAAAGTTTTGTACTAATTTTTTAGTTAATTTTTGCATAATTTTAGAAAATCATAAAGCGACGGTTGTCGATAAGTTAAAAGATTTTGATGGCATTTATTTGTGGACATACTGCTATATTTCTCTAGACCAGTGAGGCATTATTTCATAATAATTTAGAAATAGTCCGGAAGTTATATTATCCTAAAATCATACAGAAATCATACGAATATTGTTTCAAAAAAATCAGCACGGAATAGGAAATAGTCCCTGAAATAATCTCAGTAAGCTTGCAAAATTCCCAACTGTACCCTAAATACCTATGAAATAGCCTCAAAGTGGGTTTTTCTCGAATTTTTAAAGAAAAGTCTGTGTCAGAAACTATCAAATTTATCATTTTAAAATGACACTTTTATCACTTTTCTCTAACCCTAATGAATAAAACATCATCTCTATGAATTCCGCACTTAATTATTTATATTTCTGCCAATGCCCATCACTGGTATTCTATTTTACTTACATGTTCATACATATTGCTCGCACATATCTAATTTTCTTCAATTCTTCTCATGAAACAAAGAAGCAAACTGTCTTGCGGCTAAAAAGACAGTTTGTTTGTACTAATTCATGTTTTTATTTGACACTTGCCAAAATATTGTTATTGTTATTATTATTTTTCTGACACAATTGGTTTTTGTTTGCCCTCAAGTGGACGTTAATGTAAATATCACAACTATAATATTACTAAAAATTTTCAAATTATTTATTTATACACTTCTTCCTATTGCAAATAATTTTACTTGCAACTCGATTAGAATGAAATTTCAGACACAGCAAATGTCACTTGCATAAAATTCAAACTTTTAACTTATTTTTTGTGGTTAATTTGTGTGCAGCTGTAAGAAAACCAATTATATTGTTTAGGCATGCAAAATAAATGAATTAATAAACCATCAAAAACTCAAAAACAATAACAGACTATGTGGTATTTTAAGAAATAAGCTACCAAGGCTCAGATATCGTAAGTTAAAGAACACGATTTGAAAGAGAAAACATTTTGACATTTTGAGATGCTAAACTTCCAACTCTGGTTGGGTTTTTTTTTTTGAAAATTAAGATTTTGGGTTATATAAAAATGGCTGTAAATCTTATTTTAATAATCGTGGTCTATAGCTGTTTCTAAAAAATTTCAAAATTAAATACATTTTATAGTAAACAGCTGTAACACAAAATATTTGCGTTTCGGCATCTTATAATGCACATGAATAATGGAGTGAGCGGGTCCCAAATAGAAAATTATTAAGTTAAAAATTTAATAAGTTCGAAAAAAAAAATTGTTATATTTGACAAAACAAAAAAGCAGAACTGTTAATTAATGATTACTAATCGTAATGATTATCGGTTTGATTTTCTTGAGAATCAATTAAATTATTGATTACCATTACATTTAATTTTTAATGATTACTTTCCAATTAATTAAAAAAATAATCAAAAAAATAATCATGACGTTTAACGACTATTAAAAAAATAAAAAAAATTCAGAAGTAATCAAGACAACTTTTTGATTGAGGAAAAATCATGGCTTTTTACGTTTATTACAAATAATTGAAAAAAGTGGTTTTTTTTAATAGTTTTTTAGATTTTTTTGATAATCTTAAAAAATCATGATTTTTTTTTGATTATTTTCAACATCAGCAATACCAAAAAAAGTCAAACATATTCCAAAAAAAAAAAAATTATCAAAATTAACCAAAACAACATTTTTTTTATGAAAATCATGATTTTTTTAAATTATTTTCATTATCAACAATACTGAAAAAAATTAAAAAACAAAAAATTTTAAGGAAAATAAAAAAAAAAAAATTTTTTTAAGGGAAAATCATGATAATTTACCATTATTAAAAATAATCAGAAATAATCAAAAAAAGTTGTTTTGATTACTGTTGATTATTATTAAATTTTTTTAAAAATAATGGTTTTTTTTTGATATTTTCATCATCAACAATACTGAAAAAAAAATTATCAAAAAAAAAAAATTTTTTAAAATTAATAAAAATAACAATTAAAAGTAACTGGAGCAACTGTTTTTTGATTAATTTTTGATTTTTTTTAGTTGTAAAAAATCATGATTCACTTTTGATTTTTTCTAATCGTTATCAATTAATAATTGCCTTTTCTTGAAAAACAATTAAAATAACCATTACGTATTAAAAAAGCAATCTAATTAATTGATTACTAATTCGTAAACAAAACCGGGGCAAACTCCTGTAAGAATGAGAACGGCGACCTGGTGACCGATGTTCAGAGAACACTCAGAATATGGAGGGATCACTTCTCTGCCC
Source organism: Merzomyia westermanni (assembly GCA_949987695.1). NCBI lineage: Eukaryota > Metazoa > Arthropoda > Insecta > Diptera > Tephritidae > Merzomyia > Merzomyia westermanni. The sequence goes on from OX465288.1 coordinate 196,233,888, forward strand.
TTTTAAATGGAGAAACTGAGCAAGAAACCAGAGAAGATGCCGAACCCGAGCCCACAATCGAAGATGATGGAATTGACGTTCCACAACCCGACTAAAATGAGGTGCGAATAGCAATATAAAGATTGAAAAACAATAAAGCAGCTGGCGCTGATGGTTTGCCTGCTGAGCTATTCAAACACGGAGGCGAGGAGCTGGTAAGGCGCATGCATCAGCTTCTATGCAGAATTTGGTCGGATGAATGCATGCCTGAAGATTGGAATCTAAGTGTTCTCTGCCCAATCCACAAGAAGGGCGATCCTGCAAACTGCGCCAACTATCGCGGAATCAGGCTTTTGAATATCGCATATAAGGTCCTATCAAGCGTATTGTGCGAAAGACTGAAGCCTGATGCGAACAGACTGATTGGACCTTATCAGTGTGGCTTCAGACCTGGTAAATCTACCATCGACCAGATTTTTACAATACGCCAAATCTTGGAAAAAACCCGTGAAAAAAGAATCGACACGCATCATCTCTTTGTTGATTTTAAAGCCGCTTTCGATAGCACGAAAAGGAGCTGCCTAGATGCCGCTATGTCTGAATTTGGTTTCCCCGCAAAACTTATACGGCTATGCAAAATGACCTTGAGCAACACCGCCAGCTCGGTCAGAATTGGGAAGTACCTCTCCGAGCCGTTCGAAACTAAACGAGGTTTCAGACAGGGTGACCCCCTATCGTGTGATTTCCTTAATTTAATGCTGGAGAAAATAATACAAGCTGCAGAACTTAACCGCGCTGGAACAATATTTTATAAAAGCGTGCAACTGTTGGCATATGCTGACGATATTGATATCATTGGCCTTAACAACCGCGCCGTAACTTCTGCTTACTCCAAATTAGAAAAAGAAGCGGAGAAAATGGGATTGGTGGTGAACGAGGGCAAAACGAAGTACCTTCTGTCATCATGCAAAGAGTCAGCGCATTCGCGCCTTGGCAACCAAGCCACTGTTGGCAGCAATAATTTCGAAATAGTAAAGGACTTCGTTTACCTGGGAACCAGCATTAATACCAACAATAATGGTAGCCTAGAAATCCGACGAAGAATCACTCTTGCAAACAAATGCTACTTCGGACTGAGTAGGCAATTGAAAAGTAAAGTCCTCTCTCGACGAACGAAAATAACACTCTACAAGTCACTCATGGCACCCGTCCTGCTATATGGTGCAGAAGCGTGGACACTAACAACATCTGATGAGGCGGCTCGAGGAGTATTCGAGAGAAAGGTTCTTCGAAAGATTTGTGGACCTCTACGCGTTGGCGACGGCGAGTACCGAAGAAGATTTAATGATGAGCTGTATGAACTTTACGCAGACGCCGACATAGTTCAGCGAATTAAAACACAGCGGCTTCGCTGGCTAGGCCACGTAGTGCGAATGAGCGAAGATGCTCCAGCCCAGAAGGTATTCTTATCGGCACCCGCCGCTGGAAGCAGAGGAGGAGGGAGACCACCACTCCGATGGAAGGACCAAGTGGAGACCGATTTGCGATCCCGCGGTGTTTCCAATTGGCGCCAGTTGGCGCAACGAAGAAACGACTGGCGAGCTATGTTGGACGGTCAAAATCGCCCAGGCGGTTAGATGACCATTTAAAGAAAGAAGAATTCGTAAACAAATTTAACAGGTCTGATCTTAAGTTATGCCAGAGATAGAAAACAAAAAAATTTAACTCCAAGCTTGTATAACGAACTTAAATTTTTTCGATTTGGAAAAATTTAAAACTATCTAAAGTAAGAAATTTGGAATTAATCTTTTAAATATTTTTTTTTTTTGTATCTCTAAGTACACCCTTTGAAAGTGACAAAGTTTTTTTTTCTAGACTACAGTAGCAAAATTTTTAAATCAATTTGTTTTTCGTAGAATTTTATTTAATTATAAAATTAAACTGCCCAGCAAATTAGATTCAAATCGGCTGGGGTCGATTCCAACTATGAAACAAGTTTACATGAAAATATCTCTATATTAACAATTATTTTGACTTTTTAGTTTTGTATTTCGTTAGGACATGTTTTTCAGTTTGTAAGGCTGTAATTATTATATTTGTTTTTGATCTATTTTGTTTAATTGCCTTTTCAGTTTCGAGGCTTTAATGTCAATTTCAATACTGCTATCTATCTGGAACTGACCATTGGAAATTTCTTTTTAATTGTATCTCCCAGTTTTAATAAAAACCCTTATAGAAGACAAAAGTTAACCCGTTCATCTACACAAACTTATTTACCATATTAGCTAAAACGAGGAAAGCAATAAAGCTTGCAACATACATAGTGTTAATAGCTTTTGGCATTTTAACTCTGAAAGTGGTTTCAACTAAGCAAAATTAAGAGTTATACACCACCGCATACATACACATAGAAATATTAATATAGTTGTTTGTCCTCAAGACACAATTTACATGTGTGAACATCAGCTTGTACATATGTATGCATTTAAATTTAATATAAAATCTCACCTTTGACAGTTACATATTTGGCTTTCACTTCAGCAACATGCTTCAAGGGTTTCCATGGCATTTACGAGCGCATGCTTTTGACATTTTTGTTATTTGTTGAATATTGCAACATGCATAAAATGATACTAAATACCTCTATTCAGTTGAGGAAGCAGAAGTGATACATTTTTTGAAAAGGGAGTTGGCAGAAATGCGTGCATGGCGCTGAAGTTGGTGGGCATTAAAAACAGATTTCAAAGTTTTCCAAACTTTTTTGATTCTATTTACGCTGTTTAAAAAGTTTAGAAATCGTACTTATAAGACTATAAAAAAATGTCAAAATATAATGAAAAAAAAAGTTATGGTTAAAATACGGCAGCTCTAAATGTGCTATATATATGAAACACACTATCCTACAGTAAATATTCTGAACCAAATAGATGCATTGTTTTAACGAACTTTTTCAGGACCATTTCGGAACAGTTTCAGAAACATTTTGGAATTGTTTTCGCAACTTCGGGACCATTTCGGGACTTTTTCGATATAGTTTCGGAATCATTACAGGATCATATCGGGATTACTTCCAAAGCTATTTTAGGCCTCATGATCATTTCAATATTGTGTTCGGAACTTTTTCGGAATCATTTCATGACATTTTGGGATCATTTCAGGATCATATTGGAATTTTTTTCAGGACCATTCCGGGACTTTATCAGAATCAATTTGTGACTTTTTCGGGATCATTTTGGAATTTTTTTCGTGACTTTTCGGGAATAACTTCGGGACTTTTTCGGTGTAATTTCGGAATCGTTAGAGGATCATTCTCGGGACCATTTTCGGGACATTATCGGGATAGTTTCGGGACCATTTCCGGGAATATTTGGCATCATTTCGCCATCATTTTATAACAATTCCGTGAGCATTTTCGTACTTTTTCGTTATCATTTCAGGATCATTTCGGGAAAATTTTTGCAACACTTTCGGTACCAGTTTGCGTCTTTTTCGGGATCAATTCGGTAATGTTTTAGAGATATATTCGGGATCATTTGCAATTGTCTTTGGAATTTTTGGAGACCATTTCTAGGCTATTTCGGGATCATTTCGGAATAATTTTTGATTGTTTACGACACTTTTTTGGTAACATTTTCGGAATCCCTTAGGGTCTACTTAAGGATGGTCACAAATAGTGCAGAAATTATACAAAAAAAAAAAGTAGCCCTAAGTGGACCGAAAACTATCCGGCGATATTTGTTCCAAAAGATCTCTTAAAAATTTCTATATCATACCGTTATCTTAATCGTTTAACAGATGAGGGTATATATTGCTTTTAGCGGATGTCAGACACCGAAAAGACCATTCAAATCAAATCCATCGACCTCCACAGGAAACAATTGTAATGCTTACGTGGAGACACTTGTTCATAGTAGTTCGAAATGTCAGCGCTTTGATGGATATTACTACGGTGCGTCCATGTAATGTGCACTGTACTAAGACTCGAGCTCACTAAGAAAACCTTTCAAAGTGCCTGCGTTTCTGCAAAATTTATTTTAAATTCTAAACCAAACGACCACAGCATAAACAACATACGTGCTAGTAATAAGAATGCACGCATAAAACGTGAAAAACATGAACAGCCAACTAAGCAAATAAATAAATAAACAAAAACCTTGTCGCGACCTACTCTGAAGTAGTAATAGCAGCAAGAAAGCGTAAAAAAAATACAAAAAATTTATAAAAAGTAAGGGTTGGCAAAAAGCAACCTGCATTAAATATACTTGGCCAAGCAAAATGAGTTTAGCGAATTTACTACAGAAATCTAATAAAAAAACAAGCAAAACAAAAAAAAAAAATGTTTTGTAATTTACATTTCACGCTTTGGTTATAAAATTGTGTGTTCTTGGTTAGCGGAAAGCAAATAATTGTTTGTCGCGGCAAAGTATGCAAGCTGCTCGGAGGTTCAAATACTTGAAGCAGGGAATTTTTGAAATTAATATTTTTGCAGTCGAAAGGAAAAAGGCTTAGTCACTAAGCCACTTTTATAGGATGTTAGCAGAGAAATTTGTTAAGTCAATGAACGCTGGCATTTCGTTTTATTTTAGAAAAAAGTGGTCAATGCGCATGGAGACCATGCGAAAATTCTTGAAATGTGTAATTTAAAAGTAGAAAGTGTTGTGTGTAAGAATACATTAGGCAGCAATTGATTGTTATAAGCTTAGCTAACATCGTTATAAGTTATAGCTAACATCGCGCCAGCTGGAAACACCAAAGGATGTTTCTTCATACTTCAACTGTTTTTGCCAAAGCAACGAGGACCTCCCCATCCGCTGTTGCCGAATTCAGGTGTCAGTAGAAAATACTCTTCGAGGGAGTGATTTACTTTTCAATCACCTAATGAGAACAAAGTAGCACATGCTGAATGAGATTGTTCTCGTTCTATGATTCCCAAATAGGCCAAGTCCTTCCTAGTTTAAAATTTGTTTCTGTCAGAAGAGAAGTGGTTGCCAAGGCATATTTAAGCCGGTATATCGGTCTGTTCTCAGAGAAGATACGGCGCTTCTATTTTTTTTATTTTTTACGTCAGCTAGTCATATTATGGCAGATGTACATTCAAAGAGCGGCTGTTATTTTAAGACTTTTTGCTACGGTGTTGCCACTTAAGATGCTTTGACAGGGTACCCAACTATCAATTTTCAAATAAATTAGATATGCCAATACGGGTACTAAATGAAAGGTATTAGACGTCGTATTTAAACAAAAAGATTTTTAGAAAGCGTTACTTCTTAGGGTTGCCACCTAATCCTATTAAAATTATGTTTTTTTATATATACACCATTATATGGAAAACAACATGATCCTTTCGAATAAACTTTTAAATATAGATAAATATTTATTATTAATTTAAATTTTTTGGCTCAACAGTTGCCACTTAATATATTTCTTCATCGTTGCCACCTATATTTCTGTTTATATTAAATGAGATATGCCAAAATGAGTACCAAAGAAAGGCATTTTACGTGGCATTTTAACCAAATTATTTATGAGAGTTGCCACCTAATCCTATTATATTTAAGTTTTTCTATGTGTGCTCGAGAACTCAATTTCGAAAATTGACTACCAAAGCTAATTCGCCTAGGTAGTAAATATAATTGAAATATTTTTTAAGCGCCAATTGAGCAGGCATTTTTTTAATTTTTTAAATCACATTTCACCAGTTTTCATATTTCACTTACTTTTGTATTATAAGCATTTTTTTAAATATAAAATTTATCCCGCCTAATGAACATTTTGCTGCGTTTTAATTTAATATATAAGTTAAACCCCGCCATTAACATATATAAATATATATACATATATGCATACGCGTGTAATATGCCTGTAAATCGTATTATTAGCACCCTGTAAGAACTGGGAGCACCCAAAGTGTATGCGTAACATTGGAACGAAACGGAATAGTACTGAAATATGCGATATTGAAAGTGGTAAGGAAACTGTGAGTAACGATGCTTTTTTGTATCAGAGCAAGTAATAGTTTACTGAAAATGGATTCTACAGACAACGACGATCATAAGAACAGAACTGTAACCGAAACTAAATTAGTAACGCTACGGGAGTAATGGAACTGTAACGAATTTATAAATAAACAGGAATCATCAGAAACCACATACGATTGCGGCACAGTTACGTTACAGTTTCGATACGCAAGCAACGTTCCTAGAATCTTTCTGTACCTAAGGTTTTTATACAGTTTCCGCGCATGAGGAACGTTACTAGTCTACCTAATTGCTAAGCAAGTACTTTTGGAATCCATTTTAAATTAACTCCATTTCCTGCAGGGTATTGACGTACGTACCTACATATTTTTGCGTTATGCATACGTTTTTTCAAAGTTTTTTTTTAACACTTGGCGATACAACAAAAAATGCTATAATTAATGCTTTTGAATAAATTAATGTAAGTTTAAAGACCACTCGACTTCCGATTCCGATGGCAAACAAATTTGTGTAAACATGCAAAACACGCTACCAAGAGGTAATGGATCGGTCAGTTTGAAAAAATGGTTTGAAATACTTACAGCAATACACAACCTCCTTGATAACTGCAATTTAGTTGCGCTAAAAAAGTATCAATAAATGCCGTACTCGATATTTTCGATATTAAAGACATAACATTATCGATATATACCGTTTTGGAGGTAAATTTTTCTTTTTAGGGAATTACTGAAAAACGCTTACTTACAAAGTGCACCCTTTTCCAAGTTCGCTACCTAGAATGAAGTGCGATATATTACACTTGGAAACAAAGAAAAAAATTTTGTAAAATTAATAATGTTATAGGTTTACAAAATTGCAAAAACTTGCACAGATTCACCAAAACTGCTTAAACTTTTTTTAAGAGTTCCATTTCAAACATTTTTGTAAATATTTTTTCGTGATTTTGTAAGGTTTTACAACTGTCACTGTCACTGATAAGTTTTGAAATTTTTTGTCGATAGTGTTCAATGTTGAGAAAGAGAAAACAAAATACTCGATAACAAAAATGATGCATCGATAACGTCATAAAAAGCACAAAAGTCGTTTTATCGATGCAAGCGTCGATATTATTGAAGCTCTCTGATTTGGGGCTACGGTTGTTTTATTTTATTTTATACTTTTTATAAAATTAAGTCCCAAATTTTTGTTAGAGCAAAACAGCCGACCTACTAGTCTGATATCTCTAATTCAAATTTTAAAATGACATATTTGTGCTGCAGTAGGGCATAGGGGTATTTCTAAAGCTAAATTTAAATAGCAAATTTGTTCAGTTAAAGCACAAAATTTATCATGTTAACTAGAAATAAAAATTATACGAACATTTCTTAGAATTAGCCTTCCTATACGCCATTTCTTGTACTAAAAGGAAAGTAATTAGTTAGTTGATTACCACAGAGGCACAAAAGAGCTCCACTATGCGTTACTATATATCGTAATTCCTCACAAATTTATTTGCATTGCGATAGTGAAAATCCCTCTGTAATCGGTAAGCGACTCGAACTGCATATTCAAGCTCAATTATTTGCGTGTTTCGATACCTTTGGGCAACTGCAAGAAGTAAAACGAAAATCCGGCTTTCAGCTATTGCTTGTTTTTGTTTACTTTTTGCGTTCACAAGCAATACACCAAGCAATCCCTGTAATCCGCTTAAGACTTCCGGTGTTCATACTCGTTCGATTATTATGAGCAGATTGAGATGCAGTTGGTGTTGTTGCTTGCAGACACGTATCCTGCATTCATTGACTTGCTTGTGGTCGCTCTGGTGAATCGTTATTATTTTACCAATTGGACATTGCTGCTTTCTTTTATTTTTTTATTTACACAAAACGTCGAGCATATTCATTTCGTTTCTTATTTAAAACCACCGAACTACCAACAAAGCGCAAAATACCTTTCATGATCTGGTCAATGCTGGCCGCTTTCTTTCTTATCCGTTTAAATAGTTTAAAGTTATTTTTTTGTTGTTGTTTTTTTTGTTGTTTTTTTTTTCTCATGGAATTTGATTTTATTAATGTAATCTTTGCTCTTGCTAGTACTAGGGAATTTCCGGTTAAGTAGGACAATAAAATCTTTACCATAAGTAGTTGTTGTAGTACAGGAGTGCACACGAGAGAAGCCATAGTGCAGTGAGTTTGGAAAAGTAAAAGTGCTGGCTCGGTACAACAGCTCATCTTAAGAAGGCAGACTGTTAGGAATATCTGTATAGTTATACAAACTTTCATGCAATCACTTTTCAAAGCATCATCAAGGTTTCAAAAAGTTTAAAATAGGTAAGGTTAGGTTGAGCTGGCCGGTCTGTCAAGACCTCACATAGACTGAAATTGTCCATAGTGCTACCAGAAGTTTCTTAGACCAGAAACGAAAACCCTATCAAGAACCAGGATCCACTTTAAATAATAACTCCGTCCTCTTGGCAAAAAGTAGAAGCTTTCTCGGTCCTATCCCAGTTGCTGCTTCGAGATCTAATAGTTGTGGAGTCTACCCTGTAAGTACGCTCATTCAGTCCTCCCTTTTTAGAGATAAGAGCAGTTTAGTTGACCTCATGTCGTATGCTTTACACATGGTCTTGAAAACTTTGCACCCCAGCGGTTGATTCCATGCCTTTTTTACCGGGTTAATCAATTGCAACTCTTGCATCAATTTCAACTCTCCCAGTCTGATCGGGACTTATACCGTATACTCGTCCAGGACCGCCTCTTTCTTAACCAAATCATCAGCCGTTTCGTTCCCACTTGACTGGGACACTGTTAGTTGTTGTGTTGTGCGAGAATAATGCCTTAATAGATTAAAATAACAAAGTGCTAAAATTTGCACAGACGGTCCTAGGAGTAAGGTCCTTAGACGGCTAGACAGCCTTGCCGAGACAAACCCAATTGTTATGGCCATTTTTGTGGACTTGCCACAGGGTACACAACTGAAAACTAAGAGAACACACTGAACGGGCCCAGAGGGATATCAGACGAACTCATAACTTGATTATGAAAAGTCGGAAATGGTTTGACTCTTAGTGCGTAAAATGACGTATTTAAGTCCAATCGTAACTTACTTGCGACGTGTGTAAAAAAATCAGAGTTCCGTCAACTCTTTAGGATGTCGGATCCCCAGTGCCGGCGACAGATGCTGAGCGAAAGGGCCATCTGGCGTCGAGATGCAGCAACGTCTCAGGCTGCATGGTGGAATCTCAGGCTACGCAGTCTACAAACGCTACAGGAAATTTGGTGACTATAACCTAGCCTCTTAAAGTCATGCAACCGTGATACTGAGGAAAAAGCAACATTGGCTCTCAGCTAAGGGGCCTGAGCATTGGTAATGTGCTGAATTCTCATTACTAGTCAGCGACGCCAATCACTTAAGCTTCGAAGCTGAAAGACGGAGGGCATGGACCCCAACAAGGTAAGGGTAGCAAGGCAGAATAAATCCCAAAGGAGCTTTAGAAATTCTTTCTACTACCTCAGAAAAATGAAGGACACAGATCCTGCTATGTCCACTAGCATAAAGTTCAGAACAACGAAAGTTTCAAAAGCCCACAGCCGAGCAGTGCCACCAAAAGATGAGGGAAAGGATGCAAATGAAACATTTACCTTTGTATCTAGAAGCGCCCAAAGCCCTAAGCGGATAATGTCAGATAAAGAACCCGCGCATTAGTCGAAAAAACCCAAATCACAGTCAACGTTTGACTGCCCTATTGAGTTGCAAGTGATCATAATCAACAAAATCGACCCCGATGGGAAGATAACGCCGCAGAGATGTTTACTTGTGGAAACAAAGTTGATGGAATTGATTATTGATTTCGAACAATAAGGAAATATACTTCGACGGAGTTGGCTGTGAAAGGTGCGTCAAAGTTGTGGTTTGTGGCAACAAGTAATCGCTAGATATCTTTACTCGAGCGATCTTCGCGCTCCATCCGATTACCTCAGTAGATATGCCGCCTTCAGCAATGGCAACCGGATCCACACTGAAGCTAGTCGCGAATCAAAACAAAGAGCTCAATATCAAAAAATGGAAGATGATTTCAATAATACCCTCCAAAACTAGGCAAGGTAGCGATATGCTGTGGGCAATAGAACAAAGGTCATTGAACTTGGTCATAAAGAGGTCATTAAGTTTAGCTGGGCACCGTTAAGGTAGTTGTAAATCAGAAGTCACAATTAGAGTATGAGAGTAAGCCTTGAAGCAAAAAAAAGTACACTTACTCCTAACTCATAATCATGGTAACTTGGTCATAGACTCTTCTTTAACCAGAGTCGATAGCTGGAGGGTTTCAGACACCTGTTACTTTTCGAATCAAAGTTGGATACTCTTAACCGAGCGTTTACAAAGTCCGAGAAATAAACTGGGCAAAATTTTCGAAAATAGTCTCTCCAAAACTGGCATTGTTTAAGGTAGAAGTCATTAATGACAACATTGATAAGGCAAGCAAATCATTTAATGGATATACGGCAACTTAGGCCAACGACGAGGAAGCTTTTCAACAAGGGTTAGCAAAGTTGACTTGGAGTGGACCGGCACGATTACAGATGATGCTTTAACCACTTTAAAGGTAGCACTAGGACTGCTAAAAGGAGATCATGGGCGCAATACTGTGGGACTCTGGGGACAACAAATGCAACGTCAAAGCCTCCCAAAATACTATCCGCATCTCATCAAGCTTCAGGTAGCATAAAGAAATCTGATTTGTCATGGACCGTTTCCAGCCAGAAAACCTTGGAAGTCTTGATGGAGGCACACTTGCCAGGATGCACGAATGCGACGAATAGCACAATGCCAACAAGTCGCACCTATGCACCGGATGACAATATCAACATATTGTGACGAATTTGACGAGTCTTCGATTATTTAGCCTGAGTCCGATCACTATAAAGCCAAACAAATACACGCACAATACTGACAAATTTAAGAGTTTGGTAACTTCTCAGTAGTTTACTGAACAACACTTGAAAATAAACTGATCAACCTGCCGTGCTTGGTCACCTTACGCACCTAGAAGTTTCTAGGTTCTTCCCTTCTCGTGTTCTCGAAGGGTCGGTGTTATGTATCGACATCTCCTCTTTGTCTCCCATTCGTAAACACTCGTGCTATCTCTCTCTCTCTATTGCTTGTATGCATAAGTGTAGCCATTGTTATCTCTGTTGTGTTACTAGTGGTGGGAGTGTTATTGGGTTAGGGATGGTACATACTTGGAATATTCGTCTATTAGTTAACAACAGTTTCAAGTTTACAATTAAAATGAATAGAAATTTTTAATTAATCCTTTTTCTGAGCAATCACAGTTGTTGATTAGTTTACAATTTATTTCATTAATTTAATCGTTTCTTTTAATCTATAATAACTAATATATGATTGATTAATTTTGGTTTACGCTTAGCATTCATGACCATTTTCAAATTAGACCGAAAAAATACCAAAATTAAACAAGCAAAAGCTCGCAGTTTTAGTAAATACTAATGGGGTTATAGTTAGAAATTGTACCAGCACATTTAGAGTCACTCCGGTTTACATATCGGTTGATAACTCCAAACCCGGTCGAGTTATCGAAATAGGGGGAATCTTAAATGTTTGGATAAACTTCTACTAATGCAACTGTGAAAGTTCCATTAAATTCCATTTAGCGGTTTCTAGGTGATGCGCGCACAAACATATATACAGACAGACAAAAATTCTATAAACCGTTGATTTGGCCTCTTCGACCTCTAACAATTTTATCATGTGTAGAATAACTTTTTTTGCTTGTTATTCTTTCACATGTTCTTGCAATTTTATGCAGGAGGTAGAAGGTATTTACAAAAAAGACTATTAAAATTTAGATGTGGTGGAAAAGTGAGTCGAACTATGTCAGAGTATTTCAAACTCAATTTATAAATATTTTATAGACTTTGTTATAATTACAGAATAATCGTTACACATTTGGGCACGAGCGCTATTATTGATGAATAAGGTGATTTCAGAATCAGCTGACTACGCAAAAACAAACATTAAAATGTCATAACTATAAGCTTGCAGTAAAATTGTGAGTCAGCCTCCCAAAAAAATATTGCTTTAAAACACTCTTTAAAGCTGTCCAATTAAATTTTTTTTATTTATTGGGAATGATTTCCAGTTTTAATATGATTTACAAACTTCACACTTTCACACCTTCCACTGTTGTTACTCCCTCTTCGATGACCGGAAGTTAATCTGCCTTAACTTATTAAACTATGAAATTTGTTGGACCACCAAAAAGTACGCAAGTACCAAATATATTTTCTATGATATTTTGTATAAAAATTAATTCTCACAACCCAAATTTTAGCCAGACATATAGGCCAGTAGTCATACTCAAATTAAAATGGAGTTTTATCCACTTAAACTTGATTCTAAAATAAACGTCATTTCAGGTCTGTCATAGTCAACTTAAAATCCATTTTATGTCTTAGACAAAGTTTTAATTTTAAAATGACAAAAGCATTTTAAAATCACAGCATGTGTCTTTGGTTGTGTTTGTGACATTGCTTACTCCAAGACATGTTCCAGACCATAGTCTTTGTTTAATATGACTATGAATTTTGTTTCATGAGGGGACCCTGTTACATTTCATTTTAGCTACAATCTTTGTTTAATATGACTTTACATTTTTTTCATAAGGGGACCCTGTTGCATTTCATTTTAGCTTAAATATTTTTTTAATATGACTATGCATTTTTTTCATAAGGGGACCCTGTTACATTTCATTTTAGCTAAAATCTTTGTTTAATGTGACTATGCATTTTTTTCATAAGGGGACCCTATTACATTTCATTTTAGCTAAAATCTTTGTTTAATGTGACTATGCATTTTTTTCATAAGGGGACCCTATTACATTTCATTTTAGTTAAAATCTTTGTTTAATATGACTATGCCTTTTTTTTCATAAGGGGACCCTGTTACATTTCATTGTAGCTAAAATCTTTGTTAAATATGATTATGAATTTTTTTTCATAAAGGGACCCTGTTACATTTCATTTTAGCTAAAATCTGTGTTTAATATGGCTATGCATTTTTTTTCCTAAGGGGACCCTGTTACGATTCATTTTAGCTAAAATATTTTTTTTAATGTGACTATGCATTTTTTTTATAAGGGGACCCTGTTACATTTCATTTTAGCTGAAATTTTTGTTTAATATGACTATGATTTTTTTTTTTAAAAGGGGACCCTGTTACATTTCATTCTAGCTAAAATCTTTTTTTAATATGACTATGATTGACCAGCATTTTAAATTAATTTTTAATTTAAGTAAAGATTTTAATTAACGCACGTGTTAAGCAACTACTATGATTACGGGCCATAAACTATAAATTTAAAATGGACATAATTTATTGAGATACCTTGGGTTACACTTAGCAGTTAAGATTAATTTAATTAAAATATCAAACATTTGCTACGATTTCCACCACGAACCGGCCAGCGTGTTACAAATAACAACATAAATCTCATCATTCAATAAAGACACAAAATGATTGCATACTTTGAGGCTTACGAATGCCACAAGATATTAACCCCTAAAAGCAGGCACCGTGAGCAATGCACCTCACAACCGCGAAACACATGGGTGCGCACACACATTTACATGGGTACGCAGCTGACATTGGCACTACTGAAAATGGTAAAAAAAAAAACAAACCAAATGAAAACAAAATAATTCCATAAAAGTAAAATAAGTCAACGTCAAAAAATTTTCTAATCTAATTATTACCTGCTTTACATTTTCCACAACATTTACTTGGTTGTGTGGCTGCTCAAGCCGCAGTTGAAAAGCTAAACATTAATGAACACATGTCCATAGCAAAACGCGCTGTATCCCCGCCCCCCGCCCACTAGACAGCTGACCAGTTATTACTAACTTTTTGTTTGAGTTCATGTCAACGTTGTCTGTCTCGAACGCTATTATATAGTAAAATTTTAAGCCGATTTAGTAATTTACACGACGCGCTGCCATTGTGCGCCGGTGCGGTGCAAAATGTTGTTGGGCGTTAGTGCGTTACCTATTTATTTGTGCACAAACTTTTCACAGTTGGCGCCTCTGCTTTTGAAGTTGTCTCTCTGTCAACCGTGCTGGGGTTGCGTTTGAGCAGCTTCAACGGTCAAATGCCAATACGGTCCCTTAAATGGCCTTCAACTGTCACAGTTACATTTAGCTGCCATTTATGTGTTCACCTGCTACCAGATATTCGCACACACATACATACATTCGGTGAATACATATGTGTGTGTAGATTTGTGTGCAAAACATTTTGTGCCGGTTACTATTAGGAAACAATGCGCTTGTTGCTTTTGTTGTGGATTGTAACAGAAACATGAATATTATAAATACATGGCGCCAGTGAGTGAAGCTTCGCGCCCAGCATATGAAAGTGAAAAGGAAAAAGCTCACTGGAAATGTTGAAAAAAGCTCATTGGCGAATTTTTGCACTCAAACAATGAGCTGAGGTGCAGTGACGAGCCGGCAAATCACACATACGTGTATGGCTGTAGATGGGTTTTATGGCTTACATTGTTATTTCGCCGTAAATCAGCTGATTCTGATAAAAACGTTTAAGTGCTTGTGTAGGTGGCAAAAGTGGTGTTAAAAGAATTACATAAAACAAAATGATTGGAATTGAAATAAGAAATGTATTAGCCCTTTGTACAGTGGTAGTAGCAGTAACTGGAATTGATTTTATTGATACTAATTATACATTATTAGATTAAGTATACTTACAAGACTAATTTGTTCAATTTAGTTTAATCATATTAAACTTTTAATATTTGACTTTTAAAATTTATTTCTTTTCTTCTTGGTTTCTTAATTTGTGGTTTTCAACTTTGAATACTTGATTGCTGATTTTTGATTTTTAATCGGTTGTACGATTAATTAGTGATATAAAATTTTAATTAATCACACATTCAACTAATCGCTCAGTTCTATTTCTTTTTATTTGATCACTAAGGAATTAGTCTTCAAGTAAACACTTATTTGCTGAATCAAAAACCAAATTTATTTAACAATCGCTTTATTGCTTGATCACAAGCTGAAATGTAGTGATTAATCATGCTTTTTTATACTTTCGATATTTTTTGATGACAGTGATTTAAGCAAAAAGTGTAATTTTTTATCAGCCAGTTTTGCACTTACTTCTTCGCTATCAGTTTTATAAATCATAAGTTTAATAAATCAGGTGATCGATAAATTTAGAAACTAATTATTCTCCTTCCTAGATTAATCGAATAAACTTGTTCATTAATCGAATAATCTTCTTTTGATTAATCATAAATTCAAACGTTTATAATCCGAGCCTAATAAGGAACTTAAGATTAATTAAAAACCTTTTTTTTTAATTATGCAAATACTTATCAGTTGGATTAATTCGATTGATAAAGTTTGATGCTTTACAATTTGGATTAATCAAGCAATCTATGAATTGAGACACTCATTATTCAACTGACTCGATTAATTAACTCAGAAGTTTGATTCGACTGAGTTGTCACCTAAAAAATTATCAGTTCACTGAAACATAATTTATAAAACTTACAAGTTGAAATACAGGGTGGCTAATGAAAGCCGCTACCAAAAAAAAAATTAAATAACTTTTTTGCTATTTAATGAATCTGGTTAATTTTTTTTTTATTTTGCAGATTGACTTTTACATTTAACAAAAATGGATAACTGGGACACTGAAACAAAAATTTGGATTGTCCGCCGCTATCACGCACTGGAGTCCGTAGTTTCGGTTCAAAGAGAGTATAGGCGCACGTTTGGCGGCAATCCTCCGAGCAGATGGACCATAATAAGACTTGTAAACAATTTTGCCGAGCATGGGACAGTCAACAGAAGACCTTACCATCGAAACCCTTCAGTTCGGAGGAAACAATCGCTGCTGTAGCTGCTGCCATACAAAACAATCCACGTGTTTCAACAAGAAGCTTATCTGCTCAAATGGGTGTAAGCAGACAGTCATTACAGTCAATTATGCACAAAGATTTGGACTTATTCCCATATAAAATTCAAATGGCCAACAAACTGAACGCTGCAGACTTGCCGATTCGCTTGGAATTTTGCCAGAAGGTGCTTCAAATGGTGGAAGAGGATGGAAACATGTTGAACTGTCTTTTCATGTCTGACGAGGCCCATTTCGATTTAAACGGCAACATAAACAAACAAAATTGTCGAATATGGAGTGCTTCCAACCCACAGATACTCCATGAGACGGAATTGCATCCACTTCGTGTCACAGTGTGGTGTGCAGTTTCATCACGCTGCATTGTCGGGCCCTACTTCTTCGAAGAAAACGGTCACACCGTTACGGTTACTGGAGACCGTTACTTGAGCATGTTGAGAGAGTTTTTCTATCCAGAATTACGCCGAATGAGAATTTCTTTCAACTCTGTGTGGTTTCAGCAAGATGGTGCAGCTCCTCATATAGCCCAACCTGTTATGACAGAATTGCGACGAAAATTTCCCAATAAGCTGATATCCAGAAACTCCACATTCCGTTGGCCACCCAGGTCGCGTGACCTTACTGCACCTGACTTTTTCTTGTGGGGTTATTGCAAACAGGAAGTCTTCAAAGGAAAACCAACAAATTTGAATGAACTAAGGCAATCCATTCGACGAGCAGGGGGGGCATTTAAATTCCATTATTTTTAAAACTAATTAAGCTATATTTAATAAAATTTAATGAGCTGAATAAAAGAAAAATGAATTCCATACACTGAAAAAAAAATTATTTGAGTTTCTTAATGTAGCAAAATTCATCAGCCACCCTGTATGTTGGAAAACCTATCAAATTTATTTGTTTAATTCTGGTCTCGAGGTAGCTTAAAATAATATTCGTGACATACTGGATTTATATTGGAACGAATTTTCGTCATCCCTTGTCAATTTTGGTTTTGTAACAAACCGGTTTCGGCGATCCGCCATCTTCAGTGATTGATTTCGTTCGTGACATACGGTGCCAAGCCGCTAAAAATTGAGCGTTTGTTTTTGTAATCTGAGCAACTTGAGGAACTTTTCACTAACCTGTTTTTGAGTTATTCGATTAATAGTCAGTTGATTCATTATAATTTTGATTCATCAATTAATTGATGAATTAAAAAGCTGCACATCTTACTTTAAATTCGATTAATTGAAAATTCGACTTCTTGATTAATCACAAGTGTGTGTAAAGTGATTAATCGTGTTTGGTGGACTAATCGCTTGACAGTCATCTGAGAAACATAACGAATTTCATATTTACAATGTTTCAGCTTATCGATTACTGATTAAACATAGTTCCGATAAATCAGGTATTCAATTAATTGAGACATTGATTGTTAGACTTACTCGATTACCTTTATACCTAGTTGTGTTTAATACAAAAATTTTTATAATATTGTTGATAATGGTTGGTTGTGAAGACGGATATTGATATATCTGTACTAAGTTTGGCGAAGGCATAATTTTGGCACTGGGCACAATCTTTGTAAAATTCTCGCTGAAATGATCGTGAAAGCGTCCACATATAACAAAAGAAATTCCGAAGAGCTTAGAAAATTATACCATTTATATTGTTTTTATTTTTTAAATATTTGTTTCCTAAATGTGTTTAGAAGCTGGCTTGAGGTCCAATAATTGTAAGTAAAACGCAAGTTTTTTGTTTTTAATCAATATATTTCGATTACACACTGTATTATGTAAATTGCTATTATATTTATATTTTGTGTTTATATTTTGTTACAGTTGAAAAAAATCCTGATGACGATTTGTAATCGAAAAATATTGATAAAAACAAAAAACTTGCGTTTTAGTTACAATAATTGGACCTCAAGCCAGCTTCTAAACACATTTAGGTTCTTATTTTTTTTTAATAACTTTGAATAGTCATGAAATGTTTTGATTTGATTAGAAAAAGAAAGTTTAAAGGCAACAACCACTATATGTTTTCTTATATATCCATTTCGGAAAATGCTAGACTTCCTCATCTTAAAAAACCTCTTTTATCATTACTATTGCTAATGATGGATTTAGTGCACGTTTTGACACTCCGATGTGCTCTTCGGTTTTTATTTTTTAACTATTTAAAATTTCAGCTTTTCGTTTTTAGTAATTTGATGTTTAAGTTCACAATTTTTAATTTTTAGTTCACAGGTTTCGGTTTAAGTATTTAGTAAATCTTATCTTTTGATTGGCTGGTTTTAAATTTTTACAAGCTTTTATTTTTTAGTTTCTAGTTTTAATGTTTGTGGTTCTTTTTGGTTTTATAAGTTTTCTTTTCCAGTATTTGATTCGTTTTAGGCGATTGCTTAAATTTTTTTAATTTATGTTTTTTAGTTTTCAGTATTTAATTTTTAATTAAATAAATTAAGTTGTTCGTTTTAGGTGTTTTCTAGTTAACATTTTTTAATTCTAATTTTTTAGTTTTTATTTTTCTAATTTAGTTTTAATTCTTATGTTTTGAGTTTGTTCCCAATTTTTTTTGGGTCTTTTCATTTGTCGGAATCAACAATATTGTATCTAAGATTTCCGTTTTTATCTATAACTCCATTAGTTAAATAGCTTGGAAGATAAAGTTTTGCAACTTGCCGAAGACATTGCTCTCCTTACTTGGTGCTTTTTTTAAGCCTTTAACTGTTTAATTTTGTTTCGAAAAACTTTTTCGCCCTGCTTAATTATTTTCCAGGGAAGACGAGTATACTCGACATAAAAGTAGGCAATTATGATTAAAAATCAAACGTTGCGTGCTGGTTTTTTTTAGAAAATATATATTTTTATTCATTGTTAACAACAAAATTTATTTCATTGATAAAAAAATATCACATAAAGATAAAATTAAGGCATTATAGAAATGAAAACAGAAGCAATAAAAGACCAACTGAATTTCAAGAAATCTAAGTCAAATATCTAAAATGTACATTTTTTAAAAGATCTTTATTTTCCCTTTTTCAGGGAAAGAAATTACAGTTGACTCGTTTAAAATAATACAAATGCCCTTTTTTTATCTTCACGACGAGTATACTCGACATTATGCGAAACATTTTCATTTCGCTCTGACGAGTATACTCGACATAAACAGTTAAAGGGTTAATCATACGCCAAGGCAGACTTTCCCAATTGTGACGCTTGTAGGAGCTTTGGCTTGAACAGCTGATAGGAACAACCTGTTAATTCTTCGGTTCAGCTGTCAATTGCCATTGTTACGGCGAATTCGGCATTTGTTGTTCTTATCAATTTCGCTTTCGTTTACCATTCAACAAACAAATGAAAAAAAAACGCGCTACAAAAGAAATGCTAACTGTAATTATGTGTGTGTGGGTGTGCTAAGCTTTTTGCAAAAAGTAAGAATGTTAGCAAGTACTTTCTCTTACATTGTTTATATGTTTGTGTTAGTAAATGGCATTTAAATGCTGTGTTATTGTTGTTAATGTTACCAATAGCAACCAATTGACGAAATTCCACTCAGCTGTTCTACATTATGCTTAGAAAATAAAACACAAATATGAGAAGTGGAAAAAAAATTTACTCAAATAATAATGGCTTTTTACAAAATCGTTTTGTAGGCAGTTCGTGCAAATCCAGCAAAGCGTTTGACGTCCGAAAACTGCCATTGGTGTTTTATTTTGTTTTATTAAACGCTAGGATTATTTAAATACTATATTTGCTATTGTGATAATAAATAATAAAAACTTAATTGTAAGCATGTTGGAAAACAATTAAAATACAACAAAACTTTTCATGAAAATTAAAAGCAGAATCCGTGCAGTGCAAAGTGGTTTGTGTACCATCCTTCAATGTCGGCTATGCTCGGGCTCTTTTATGCCGGCAGGCAAGAGAATTGAACGAGCACAGGTAAGTGTTGGAGAATAGAAAACATAGCAGAATATAGAATTCCACAGCGCATGGGGGGGGTAGTGTTGATATATAGACTTTAATTTGTGCAAATATCGTGCCAGTGGAAATATGGAGCTGCGTCATTAAATGTCACCACAGTTGTCTCTATTGCTAATCTCAAACCTTAAACGACAAGCGGGATATATCAGAAAAGAGATGTGGAACTTTGCATTTGCAAATATCATGTTTGCTCCAGATGTGTATATTCCTAATAATAAAAATTCATCGGTGATCACTAAGGCCCGGTTTTTCAGTCCTTGGTTAAGCTCAGTTTAAACTAAGTTTGCTTAAACTCGGCATAAATTTAAACTCCAGTTAAACTGCAGAGCGGGTTTTCAGTGTGAGTTTAAGGCTGCTTTTAATATTTGCTTTTTATACATTGGTTTTTTCTTTATCTAGATACGGCAACAGATAATATTTGTATACATATTCAACGCCATTGCTTCTCCTCAGTATTGTAATAGTTAGCATTTCGCCAATTTCTGCATCACTATAATCACTTTCGTCAGATGATATATCCAGTATTTAATTAAATATAAAAATATCGTCCTTTCTTAATTGCGTTCAGCTTATTGTTTCACAACCAAAAGCATCAAATATGCAAAACAGCTGACAGGTTAACTAGAGCTTAACCCTGCCGAATTGACCGCTTAAACTACGTTTAAACTTCGTTTAAAGTTGACTGAAAAACTGCGTAACAAGTTTAAGCTTAGTTTAACTGACAAATTGAGTTAAACTTGTACTGAAAAACCGGGCCTAAGTGGTATGAATCACCATTATAGTTGGAGATCATTTCTTTAAATAAAAAACTATGTTATAATAAAAATTTATGTTATTTCATTTTGTCACATTTCATTTCATTTTATTATCATTTTACTTTATTTTATTTTAGCTTATTTTTATTTTTATACTTTTTTATTGCAGCTTATTTCGTTTTTTAAAATTTAATTTAATATAATTTAATTTTATTTCACATTACTTTACTTTATTTTGTTTCATTTTATTTTATTTTATTTGATTTTATTTTATTTTATTTTATTTTATTTTATATTATTTTATTTTATATTATTTTATTTTATTTTATTTTATTTGATTTTATTTTATTTTATATTATTTTATTTGATTTGATTGAAGTTAACTGTATTTTATTTTAATTTTAATTTCTTTAATTTATTTTGTGTTATTTTATTTTATGAGTTAATTAAATTTTTTTATTTTTTTATTGCAGTTTATTTAGTTTTTTTTTTTTGTAATTTAATTTTATTGATTTTCTATTTTTTGAATTTTTATTTTATTCATTTCATTTTATCTCATTTCATTTTATTTTATTTTATTTTATTTTGTTTTATTTGATTTAATTTGTTTTATTTTATTTCATTTTATTTTATTTTATTTTGTTTTATTTTATTTTAATTTTATTTTGTTTTATTTTATTATATTCACATTTATTTTATTTTGTTTTATTTCATTTTATTTATTTCATTTCATTTCATTTTAGTTTATTTTTAATTTTTTATTTATTTTTTTTTTGCAGCTTATTTAGTTTTTTTAAATTTAATTTAATTTAATTTTATTTTGTTTTATTTATTTTAATTTAACTTATTTTATTTTACTTTATTTTGTTTTATTTAATTTATTTTATTTTATTTTATTTTATTTTATTTTATTTTATTTTATTATGTTTTATTTTATTTTATTTTAATTTTAATTTCTTTAATTTATTTTATTTTATTTCAGTTTTTTTATTTTATTTTATTTTACTTTATTTTATTTTACTTTATTTTATTTTATTTTATTTTATTTTATTTTATTTTACATATTTTTTGTAAGTATAACGAGCTCAAGACCAGTTGATAATAATTCTTAGTTAATTATTATTATTTTTGATTAGAGGAAAAATTGAAACCAACAACAAAATTATTTTATTTTATTTTATTTTATTTTATTTTTATCATGGTCTTATATTCAGCTGATTTTCTATAGTTCGTACCCTTTTTTCTTAGATCTATTTACAACACAAGCAATTTTTCAATTTAAGAAGCGCACATATTTATTGTAACACTATGAAATGACATCTAAAATTGCCACTGCCACAATCAGGTGTGAAAATCAAATAAAAGCAATAAACATTTGAACAGCAATAAAATTCATGTTTACACAAACAACATAATTAAAGCTTAAATCGACAGCTGGCTTTCGACAACTGGATATGATATTAATGGTGCTAATGATGTCAACTCCAATTGTCCAGCTGTTACAAGTGTTCATACAAAAATATTCAAGCATTACAAACATATATGCAATACATCTGTTAATTCTTTATTACAAAAATATGTAATTGTGCTCTGATTCGGGCTAGCATACGTCCGACTTGAGCAGAGTTGTACGGTTTTCCCTGACTTTCATTCGCAAAGCTATACAACCATTTAACTGTTCTGTCCAGTTGTCAAATGTGGCGATCAAATTGCTTTTAGCCAAAAGCAATGTGCCAACAACTGAATGCGTATGTGTGCTAGGGATGCCAATACCTGGATGACGGGATACTGTACTTTTTAAGTTTAAAGTGAAGTACAAAAAAAAGGCACCGAAATTCCCTTCAGAATATTTTATTCCAGAATTTCTTACAAAGGCCGAGCAATGTTTAGGAGAGAAATTCAGAACTTGCAATATGCTAGTAAAAACTAAATGTGTGTGATTTATTTAATAATTTCTTATTGAATTGAAAGTTTGATTGAGAAAAATGTTTCCACACATTTTTCGAGCTACACTGTCGGCGAATAACGTATACCCAAGTACGATCCCGTTATTGTAAAATAAAATACTGAAAATTCCTTTGCCATAAAAATCCAAAATATTACCACCCCTAATAACCACTCGTAGTGCTTTGCCTTACCTCTGGATGCGAGAAGATTTTAGCGCTTACATTCCACGTAAAACCGTCGCCTATTCGCACAGGCGCTTTGCAATGCTCTAAATTGCCCACCACTTATGTTGGTTGTACCGTTTAATATATGAAATTGCCACACCCTACCGCAACTTGTGCTGCATTCTTTTTCCTTGACGATGTGCACAAAAACATTACACATTTTTTCCTTTGGCTAGCTTGGCACCACTATTGGCCCTGAAGTCGTAAGAATGAAGTGATTACAAGCGAATCCACAAGTGGCATTACAATTGCGCACACGTCGTCCTTCTGCGGTTACTGCCCCACCACTTTACAAGTGGGCGCTGATGTTGTTGGCGTGTGCTGTTATTGTAGTTGTCATTTGTGGAAGTGGTTCGCCTCGAAAGCCAGCAAAAAACAAGTGAGTCAGAGTACGGTATTCAGATATCGTTTGAATTGGCATTACAGGAGCACTTTGCTCAATTACATATTTGAATAAAATTATCTAGTGTAATAGTTCTGTTGTAGATTGTGTGTCTAACAGGGTGGGTTTAGAAACAAGAATAAAGTTATGATTCGTAAGAAAAGAATGTTAAAAAAATGTGTTCTCACCCCTTTGAGGAATCCCACAAAAATTTTTTAATTAATAAGTCATAAACAAACTAGCCTAATAGTTAAGAGAACGTGCCAAATTTTGCACATGAAGAAGTCGAGCAACTTTTCAAATGTAACCATAAAAATAGCTATGGCGTTTGTTTTAAAATTTACATTTTTACAATCAATTAAAAATTATAAATATTTAATACAAATTATAAAAAATAAAAACAATAATAATTTGCATAAAAAATTCTTTTTTTGCTCTTGAGATTATTTATAGTCGTGAATACTTTAAATAATGGCTCGAACGGACAATTTTATTTGTTCCACAATCGTAAATAGAATTCAAGATTTGTCATAAATGTATGAGTTTTCCATTTTCATTTGCATTTCATTTTATGAGTGCTTACTTCAATTACAAAAATAGTTCCAGCAAAATGTTTTCCCTCTCTGACCTTCCGTTGGCTTTCACGGGGTTTCCCCTAGAAAATATTAAAAAATAAATGGTTTCGGAACTACCCCACTTGGTGAATCCTGCATATTAATTGAATTAAACTAGATATCGCTCAGCGGTTGATACTCAATTACAAAACTTTATTTTATTTTAATAACTTATTTTAATAGTGATATTCCTCTCATTCACCCTCTTTCCATTTCTTTCTCTGCTGTTCATTTAATCTAATATATTTTTCTTTTTTTTACTTTCCTTTTTTTCTACAGTTTCTACCTTTCATTTATTTTATTGTATTCTCTTTTATTGCTTCCTTTACCTGCTCATTATTTCCTTCACTTTCATGTCCGTACTTTTCTTTGATGCTGCTTCCCTTTCTTTTCCTTCGCTTTACCTTAGTTTCTTTTAACAAATTTAATTTTGTTTTATTTTATCTTATTGCATCATGCAGTAATCACAAATTGTCTCAAGTTTTCGTTTATGTAAGAACTGTGTATATTTATCATAAACGCAGTTTGGATGTTTGCTCGTTTGTTTGCCGATTGAGAGCATTCATCGCATTTACGCACGAGCATTGAATAATGAAATTCAAACAACAGCAAAGCAGAACTCACATATCAGCAAGCAGTCAATGAGGAATTTCTATACACGCCTACTAAGTCAAATCGCATTAACAACCCATATATGCATTTAACCCACATCAGCAAAAACAACAATCGATTCAAGCACATTTTACATTTTGTTAGGTGTAACTTTGCTGGACAGCCCAACGATGTTTACACATCAAACAATTTATTTTAGTCCACCCTAATATATCACATCTATAAACGTCTTTTTGTGGCACAGGTCTCACTTCTGTTAGTTATTTTGCTGTTTCGCTATTGTTGCTACTGGCTATCGTGGCAGGCAATAATTTGGAATTAGTGAGGAAGCGACTTGGTAGATAAGTGGAAACAGCAGAGTTTACTTGCCCCTTTTGTTGTTTGGTTTTGTAATTGCATGGCGGTTTTATACCAGCACCCTGCAGGAAATTTCTAAAGTGCATAGCTAGTTATTGGTACACTCAAAAAAAAAAAATAATAAATAAATAAATAAAAAATTGGTTTCAAGCATAGATTATGATTTGGGTTTTCACCCGAGTAGCGCAACAACAAGGAGGATTTTTTCTTTACTAAAAAAAAAAATATTTACTTGCTTCGGTATAAATTTTTTGATGATAAAAATTCTTTTAAGCAATTTATTGTTTATTTTGAGCTGCCAGAGAGCTTCAATATTTGTCACTGTGCTAGATGAGATTATAACCAGAGAAGATAAGTGAGCAAGCTATGGTTAGTTACTGCTCTCTAAGCACAGGCACTTGAATGGCAAAGTAATGTAATTTACTACTTTGATAAAGCATACTTTTTATAAGAATATCACTTTAATAAAAATCCTTTATCTTTGTGCGTTACTTATATGTGATATTAAAATATGAATAAGCGAAATCGGCCCCGTGTATTTTCTATTGTGCTTTTATGAAAATTTTGTATTGCAATTTTCCAATATAAAGCATCGTTCACTCTAAACTTGTAAGCAGAAAGTATACCGCAATTCCGTAATAACTTATTGAAGGCTAAACATTTAAATATGTTACTAAAGATCATTTATTTCTTTATTTTATTTATAAAAATATTAAAAATGTTTGTTATGTAAGATCCTACAAGCATTCTTTTTATTAGAGGACATAATTTTTTGAACAGTTTTTCTTGTCACTTTAGCCGCATGTTGATTCCAAAGAGGCAACATTAATTCATATTTTTCTATAGCCTTGCCACTTCTCCTCAAACTTTATTTGCCATCGCCCTGAATTTTTCTATTGGGCGGAGCTGGGGGCATTTAGGTGGATTAATAAGTTTTGGTATAACATTCACTCCCTTGATTTGATACCAATTCATCGCAACGGTAGAGTAGTGAATGCTGGCTTACTCTAGCCAGAATATAGTAGGAGAGTAGCGATGTCTAATGAAAGGATATAATCTTTTCTCAAGGCATTCTATATATATAATAAATATGCGAGGTCATTGTGGACGATGTTGCAAATGCACGACTTTTAAATCCACGGGAACATATTGCTTGCCAAATCATAACCTTTTTCGCAAAATTTATTTACCTTTTTATACTTGTATTTTGACACGACATTCCCCGCTTACTTGCCACGTAAAACTTTTTTAATAATAATAATAATTCTCAAACGGATTACCCACCATATCCCGCCCGACCGGCGCGAGTGGCACATCCGCATAACGCGCGGATTATTCGTTCGTGCCGAGTCGTTGGAAGGCTTTGGTTTGTTAATCGTCGAGATCTAAAACTGCTCAGCTACAGAGAAAACCTCATCAGCTAAGTAAAGTAGATATAGGATAGATTATACATTAAGAAATAACTAGTTAACAGAATAAAATTATTGTTAAAAGTTAAAATAGAAGTCAAAGAATAAGAAACAATTAGTAGCTATGAATTTAGGACAGAAAGAATTGATTTTTTTATGCTGAAAAGCGAGTCTGAAATATCAAATCTACCAGAAAGAGAGTTATAATCATGACACAAACAGCGAAAAGGCTCATTTAACTGAAAATTGGTTCGGCACTGTTTTAAGACTAGAGGTTTAAAGTGCCTTGAAGTTCACTTCACTTAGAAGAAATGGGGTGGAGAGTTTTGACCAGGTAGTTGAGTGCAGTCAAGTTTGACATAAGTTTTATCATCCATAATAATACAGCCTTTAAACTTTGTAAAAACTTAATCATGTAGCAATCGCATACGTCTTTTCGCCAAATTGTTCTGCTTATCTTACCTATTCGGGTATTTTATTGCGCGCTAGGTCGTGGGGCCCGCATCTAGTCGTATACTTCTAGCTTTACTTATACTGGCACCAAAGTTTTCCGCTCGATCATTGTCTGACAATTCTTGGTTATTTTTGATTGAGTTAAGTATCATCTTCACTAATTCTGGGTTACGAGTTCTTCTTGTAGCGTTTTTATTTTTAGCTCTTTCTATGCTCAATATTCTTTTATATCTATTTATTACACTACATACGGTGGTTTTTGGGAATTTCCATTTTTACGGGATTTTTGAACCCGACCAAGTAGAATTCAATACAAATTTGTTCAGAATTAATTTGCGTTTTTCGTATTCCATCGCCCATTAAAACTCTAATTCATGAACAATCAAACTGAAAACTCGAACACATAATTCTCAGTAAATTCTAAGGCCATGGGTACTGAGCTCATTTAGAACCTTGGACGAGTAGCTGTATAACGGCCTATATAGTGCGTACAGATTTAGAGTGAACGATGCTTTAGTAGAGAGAATCAAATATATCTAAATTTACTATTTTCCCTATAGCCTTCCGTACAATTTAAGTTTTAATTTTATGCTTATGACATAAAAAGGATAAAAAAAAATACGTTCCATTTGTGGTGAGTTTGCAGCTATAGAATTTCTTGAAGATTTTAATGTAGACTAGTTCAATGGAAGCTCTCGCTATTTGTTCTGTTTCAAAGAGTTTCGCAATTTAATTCTCCAGCATGATGTGATTACATCATCAGCATCATCATTAATCGACGATTTAGGCCAAGTCATTCTCATCTGATTTTACAGTTGAGCTTCCCTATTGCTCTGCTGCCAAAATTGATTGTCAAGGGCACAATCACAAGTATCTGTCTCCATGCGCATAACATGACCTAGTCAGGAAACTTGTTGGGCCTTAATTGGTGCCACAGCAAGTACCATATATCTTCTGGATAACTTTTCAATCGAATACTCGAAGCACATCTTATCTACTTCTAATGTTGTCCATTATTCCGAAAGAAAATATCCTTAAAGAGCGTGACTTTGTTCTTCTCAATTTCCCGCTCCGACCGCAGAAGAGTTTGTTGGCAAGATCGGCTTTTGGTGTAATTTCTTCATTAAAATAATTTTTGATGATAACGCTGATTCCGAAATAGACAGAGTCCCTTCACATTTGCAAATTTGTATCTCGCGATAGCCTTTGAAAAGCGAGTCGGCTAATGCCTGCAGTTTTATTATCTTTTACCTCGGATATTTAAATTTACTTATTATCATAGCCGGGTGGTGGAAATTTTGGTTCTATCTTCAAGTATGGGTTGCCTGCATAGCTTACTTACCCTTCGTACGCCGGTTATCAGTTCGCCATTATTGACCCAGCAGGAACTCGTCTCGTCTTTAAAACCTTCCGCCATCCACCGAAAGTTTTCGTAGAATTTTCTAAAACTCTTTCGGTCAGAAATCGTATCTATCTCTACATATTCACTCCTTTCGACCTCAAACTCTAATTATTTTGAATATGTGTCTATCTTCCTTCTTTGTGTCACGATATCGCTCACTTATAAATTGGGTAGCACACACCTGTTACTACAGACCTTCTTC
Organism: Merzomyia westermanni; assembly: GCA_949987695.1. Classification (NCBI taxonomy): domain Eukaryota; kingdom Metazoa; phylum Arthropoda; class Insecta; order Diptera; family Tephritidae; genus Merzomyia; species Merzomyia westermanni. The sequence continues at coordinate 196,262,103 of OX465288.1, forward strand.
TCCGGACCGACATTTCTTATCGTATTATTCATTCTTCTGCGCTCCATGCAACATTATAGTCCTCTCAGCTGACGTGCGTAACGAGCGATAAGCATACTCCCACTTCTCCTTTAAATTGGTACCTCAACGATTGTCATCAGAAAGTAGATGGCAGATCCGAAGATCTTGATAAGTGTCGCAATATCCACACTAAAATTAGGATGTTAGGCCCCTTACAGACTACAGACAGGTTGGCTCAGAATTAAAGGCCACAATTAATTAGAGTGGATTGAAATTTAGAGGTTAAATTAGAAAAAATTTTAAGAAATAAATTTAAATGGAAAAATTCTTATTTCCCCACAAAACATTCTGGGAGTGCTCATAGTTCAGGATTCCGAAACGAGTCCTAAATATGTTAGAGATGTGAACCTTAGAAACACGATCATATAGGACTCTTTTATGACACCGATGTGATGAAAATTATGAGCCTTATACAGAGAGTGTTTTTTAAACAGGGCAACTTTGGAGCAGATTTTTATACTGTTTGTGTTTGAAAAAAAAATCGTTTTTCATACAAAATTTTCATAACATATGTTTTTCTGTCCTTGGCATAGGAGTAGTTTTGGAGTCCATTATGAGTCGATTATGAGGCAAAAATGTATCATATATGACTCCTATACAAGCTCATATTACATATGAAATTCGGCTCATATTGGACTACCATAGCAAGAAGGGAAATACCCTCATTTCGGACTAATAAATGAGTTCATAAAGAGCGTAAATGCTCCAATTTGGGATTCCTTTCTGACTCATTTATGGCTTGCTGGGTTGGGCCAAAATCCTAAAAAAAAATTGACGAAGGTGAGTTTTTTTATTCCATTTTTCATTTTAATACAAGAGAGCGGCATGTTATTTCCTTATCTCTTACTTAAATTACAAAAGCACCGTTAATATTTTTATTTATTTTGGAGCTACCTTATTTGATCAATTATTGCTTTTAAATCGTGTTTTTTTTTTGTACTGTGTTTTTAGAATATATGTATATAAAAAAATATTTTGTTTCAATCCACCCTAATGATCACTGTATGAAAGAAATATACAAAATCATTCTTAGTTAGAAGTATATTTAGCTTCCGATTTCATTCTAAAAAGATAAAGAATAGTAAATTTTCCCTACTGGGTTTCTAAAGAGGCATCCAGCAGCGTTTATCCAAGTCTGCTTTACATCAGAATGGCATTTTGTAAATTGCCTTGTCTTGTATGCTTCGTAAAGTTGACCGCTGCCAAGAAGAAGCTGAAAATGCTGTGCACTACATTTCGACGGCATCTAATCGTCATTGGAGTTTAGTCCAATTTCTGCGAAGAAGCTGAGTGTAAGGTCAACGACAACAACAACATAAGCAGAAACGAATGCACTTTGAATGCAAAAACATGGACAGCCTAGAGCGGAAAAGATCGATTTGTGGTTGTTGTACGTATTGTACAACTAACTGTTTCGCTTGCCTGCCACATGCAACACGTTGTCAATCATTCGCCAGGATAATTTCTAGATCACCAAATTATTGTAGTGACAGTTACAGTTGCACATTCATATAAATTACGCAGATGAAATTGGTGGTGGTCGTTTTCAGTCGAGTAGCTCGTCACAGTAAAATAGTACTCTGCATTGCGGAAGCTAGAGAAAGCTAGGTGTAGAAGGTCTTGAACTACAGAGCAAGTCGGCCTTAACTTTTGAGCGAGATAATAAATATAGAAATTTTCTTGGGAGAGATAGCTGTAGAAAGTGGGTAGAAGAGAAACTTTTTGCCACAATTCTTGTTGTCGTTGTTTTCAGAAACGTTATGATGATGATGCTTGACCACGACTCTTTTACAGAAATTCTGCTTGATAGCATCTAATGGTAGTTTTACAAAAAGTTAAGTTTAAAAAGAGTCAGAGGGACGTAGTTGGTAGATGAGTTTGTTTGAAGAAGGGGTCGTACAGGTCGTAAAGGGACTTGATATATCTGTGACGTACATTAGGTTTGAGAGGATTGAGTTTAGAGTATTCAGTTCCAAGTGGAGTTTGAACTCAGAACGGGAGTTCACAAAGAAATAAACGACCAGAGGTGTATCTTAGTCTTATAGGAGGCAGTTGGGACGCTACAACAGGGCCTGCCAGGTAAACATTTCTTCGTGTTCAGGGTTCAGGATAATTAAGCTTTGGTGGTGTGGAGGGCAATCTTTTATAAATGAATTGGGGCGAGCCATCGTATCTCAGTGGTATTGGCAGCGGGATTAGATATATAATTTCTTTCAATTTTGGCTGTGACAAACCCCCTTTGGAATAGCTAACGTAAACTATTTAGGACATTTCATAAGATAACTGCGATTTGGTAGACCATTCAAGGCAAATGAAATAAAACAAAGACAGTGGCTCTCACTAAAACACGCGCACGTAACCACATTTTCTACCTACTTCATCATATCACATCAATGTCTACCTTATCAATAAGACAAGCGTTCATATATTTTATTCGTGGACTATATAACCGTACAGCAGAGCAGTTAGATAATCAACTTATTAGCTCAACATTGTAACCACGCCAGAATGCGACTATAGTCCATGGTACGAGTTTTGGCGCGAAATCCCAAATAAGAAAAAATAAGGCGCAACAAGTAATGATGGTCAAGTGGGCGCAAAGGATTGACTTCGCTACCATAAACAGATGAACACTGGCTTAACAGCAGAAAAAACAAGCAATAACAGCCGAAGCTGTAGGTGGCGCTGCCACTCCAGTAGCAAAGATTCCGTTTTAAAATTACAATTAAAGTTCGCCCCAAAATCTAGTTTAGCGAATTGCACACGCCATACGTACCATTTATTGAGATGCACCGGTGTATATATTTATGCATGCATGTATGAGCGTTGTGCGCAAAGTTGCCACATATTTTTATTTATATGGCCCAAAAATCTATTTGGAAAGTACCAAAAATATTAAATGAAAACCAAACTAGGACCACTTGTAAATTTTAAGTCAGAGACGAGTTATAAACTATTGAAATATCTGCAAACGGTTTTGCCGCATGCACTAGAGTAAGAAAATAAATGCACAACAGCCGCCATCCGTTGGGTTTTCCAGCTCCGTATCAAGCTCTATTCTTATGTGTACACTCTACGCTATTAGCAGACTTCAAAAGTAGATGTCAGCAACCTTGTTTCACATTTCGATAATTATTTTGTAATAAAATTAATTGTTGGCGATATTCTTGCAGGATATTTAATATGTTTATATTCAGAGCATCTCATGTTGGTGGGAACGATTTAACCTTATGGCCAGTAATCATAGTCATTGCTTAGCACGCGTTTTACTAAAAGAAGCGTGAGTACCAAGTACTCGTGGAGTTTGATGTGTAAACATGTTTATCCTGGAAAAAATTTAGTTTATTTCCTTTCCTTTCCCTTTTTCTTTTCTTTTCTTTCCTTTCCTTTCCTCTCCTTTCCTTTGCTTTCCTTTTTTTTTACCTTTCCTTTCCTTTCCTTTCCATTCCCTTCACTTTATTTCCTACCCGTTATCATATATCCTTTAAATTAAACTACATTTAATTAAATTTTATTTGGTTTTATTTTATTTTATTTTATTTGGTTTTATTTAGTATGTATGGCGCGTATGAATTTTGCTACATTAAGAAACTCAAATAATTTTTTGTTCAGTGTATGGAATTCATTTTTCTTTTATTCATGTTAAAGCTCATTAAATTTTATTAAATATAGCTTAATTAGTTTTAAAAATAATGGAATTTAAATGCCCCCCCTGCTCGTCGATGCATGTGCGGCATCTTACCAAAAAGTTGTTCATTACTGCTTGGAGAGTTGAGACAGGAATAGCCGCAATTGTTTCTCGAATGGATTGCCTTAGTTCATTCAAATTTGTTGTGTTTGCTTTGAAGACTTCCTGTTTGCAATAACCCCACAAGAAAAAGTCAGGTGCAGTAAGGTCAGGCGACCTGGGTGGCCAACGGAATGTGGAGTTTCTGGATATCAGCTTATTGGGAAATTTTCGTCGCAATTCTGTCATAACAGGTTGGGCTATATGAGGAGCTGCACCATCTTGCTGAAACCACACAGAGTTGAAAGAAATTCTCATTCGGCGAAATTCTGGATAGAAAAACTCTCTCAACATGCTCAAGTAACGGTCTCCAGTAACCGTAACGGTGTGACCGTTTTCTTCGAAGAAGTAGGGCCCGACAATGCAGCGTGATGAAACTACACACCACACTGTGACACGAAGTGGATGCAATTCCGTCTCATGGAGTATCTGTGGGTTGGAAGCACTCCATATTCGACAATTTTGTTTGCTTATGTTGCCGTTTAAATCGAAATGGGCCTCGTCAGACCATTTGAAGCATCTTCTGGCAAAATTCCAAGCGAATCGGCAAGTCTGCAGCGTTCAGTTTGTTGGCCATTTGAATTTTATATGGGAATAAGTCCAAATCTTTGTGCATAATTGACTGTAATGACTGTCTGCTTACACCCATTTGAGCAGATAAGCTTCTTGTCGAAACACGTGGATTGTTTTGTATGGCAGCAGCTACAGCAGCGATTGTTTCCTCCGTTCGAACTGAAGGGTTTCGATGGTAAGGTCTTCTGTTGACTGTCCCATGCTCGGCAAAATTGTTTACAAGTCTTATTATGGTCCATCTGCTCGGAGGATTGCCGCCAAACGTGCGCCTATACTCTCTTTGAACCGAAACTACGGACTCCAGTGCGTGATAGCGGCGGACAATCCAAATTCTTGTTTCAGTGTCCCAGTTATCCATTTTTGTTAAATGTAAAAGTCAATCTGCAAAATAAAAAAAAAAATTTACCAGATTCATTAAATAGAAAAAAAGTTATTTAATTTTTTTTTGGTAGCGGCTTTCATCAGCCACCCTGTATATCATCATAGGCCTCCTAAGAGATTTTTGTGCCGAGCTTCTCCTCTAATTTGTGGTGTGCCGATTTGAATTTTTTCCTGCAAATTGGCGGGACATACTCGTATAGATTTTTGCCGACTCCGAACGTCATCTACAAAGGAGATGAATTTTTACTGAGAAGCCTTTCATGGCAAAAATGCGCTCGGAGACTTTGCCGAACCACTGCCGAGGGGCGAGCCCGTTTTGAAAAAACAAATTTCAAACCACTTTTGATGTTACCTCTCCCAGGACTCGAACCCTGAACCTTCGGTGTGGTAGGCCGTCAACACTACCGCCACACTACGGCGGCTACCACCATTGTTTTGCACCACTGCTAGACCCATACCTTAGAAACTTGGAAACGGCGAATAAGCTCTCTTCTTTTGAATTGAAGTTAAAGTCAATGCCGTGTAGAGGTCGCTGTAATTGCATCTGTTGACGGAATGTTACCTTCATCTTCAGTAAAGGTATCTCTGATTGCAAAAGTTGTCACTGAGTACCCTACATAAAACGAATCAAATGTAAAAGTAATTTCAAATAGCTTACAAACCAACTTGTCTTGACTATTTACTCTTAACCAACTATTATATAGCTGCATTTCAACCACAAAATAGACAAAAGATATTTTTATTTTTATACCTGATAATGCTACGCACACAAGGTATATTAACTTTAGTCGCGTAACGGTGGTATGTAACGGCATAAACGGATCCAGATGGATATAGACTTATATATATCAAAATGTTCAGGAGGAAAAAAGAAATTGATTAAGCCATGTCCGTCCGTCCGTCTGTTAACACCATAACTTGAGTAAATTTGAGATATCTCAATTAAATTTGGTACGCGAGTTCCTTGGCACTCATCTCCATGTGCTATTTAAAATGGGCGAAATGGCGCACGCCTACTTTTAATACAAGGTGGCGCAAAAGTAAGCTTCCGATGTTCAGCATATCGGTTGTGGCACGTGTAGTGTGTGCTGTTGCACCGTCTTGTTGGAACCACATGTTTTCCAATCCCAATTCATCAAGTTGCGGCAAAAAGAACTCGTTGATCATTGCTCTGTAGCGCTCACCATTCACAGTAACCGTTTGGCCCCGACCGATTATTGGTCAAATAAATAGTCATAGTTGTTCATTAACGTGTATTTCACATATGTTTACTACACAAATGTCAAAACAGAACTGACTGTAGGAGCTAATCGCAAAATGTATAGCATTTTCTGATAGGAGGATGACTTTTGCGCCACCCTGTATATAGAATATTTTCGAAAATACAAAAAAGTGATTACTCAGTACATAATACACATATAAGGACAACATTTGGTGTGTATATTACCTTTAAGGCAGAAAATAAATTTTTCCAGAAATTTTTGAAAATGGGAGTGGCACCGCCCACTTCTTATTAAGTCAAATTTAGAAATAATATTAATCATAAATCAAAATCCGTTCAAAGTTATCGAAACGAAATTTGGCACACATATTTATATTAATAGAGGGCATGTTTCGGAAAAAATAGGCGAAATATTTTAAGAACCACGCCCACTTTTATACCAAAGATTTTGAAAAGGATCTTAGATGTATTTAATAGGCAATAACTTTGCGTAAAAAAGCTTTATATAATTTCTATTTCACTTTCAAAGTGTGCGTGAACGAACAAAGTCGAAAAATAAACATTTTCGAAAATGGGCGTGGCCCGCCCCTTTTATAGAGGATTATTCCACAAAACTTTTTATGCCATAACTCCAGCAAAAATTTATTTATCTAAACATATAAATATATAAAAGTAAATGTTTGTTGTAAAAATTTGCGAAATCGGTCGACGGCCAAGCCCAGTTTTTTAACATAGGTCTGAAAAATTTGTTTCTAAAATGTTAAACGCGATATTTCATAACTATTATATGTTTACATCAATAAGATCTTGCACACATAATAAGCTTTTTAAGCAAAACTCGACCTCAAAAACATTGTGTGGATTTTGAGGAAGTAGGCGTGGCGCCGCCCACTTTTAAGCATAAAATTTCTGCTGTTTTCAAAGGCGATTGCTTGTAGTTTGAACTAGATATTTCAATCAAAATTGGTCAGCTGCTACTAAATAATATGTAGTATACTCCTGCCAAAACTTAGGCAAATCGGATAACACACAAGTAAAATATCCGGGAAAGTAGTTAATACCCCACTGCAATAGGGAAGTTATACATATTTTTGATTTTCATACCTTTCATGAACACGAAATGTTTGCAAGTATGAGAAGAAGAAGAGGTGGGCCCATCAATAAGTAAACTGAAGTAATAATGACGATGAGCTGAGTCCGTTTAGCAAATGTCCGCTCGTCTGTCTATTTGAACGCAAATTATCCAAACATAAAATGTGCATGTATTGGTACTTTGAAAAAATTGTGGTTAGCAGTGGTTGATATGGAAGCTATTTATATACAAATAAATTAATTTAATCCTCAAAACTCATAACAGAAGTGTTTTTATTGAAAAAAATCAGCTGGCTTTATAATACGAACTAAAGAGTATTAAAATAGACCTGCGTAAATTAGTGTGCCATAGTAGATATAATGTTCGATTCTGCACGAACTTAGACTTCCTTATTTGTTTTTATTTTATCATTTTCTAACTAACGTTCCCAGTATTAATTGAAATCACTATTTTTCAAACCACAGTGGCAACCGTGCTTATAAGCGCAGTATGTGGGCAAATGAGCTTTATCGTTGCAAATGGCAAGTTAGCTAACTTGATGATGATCATCACCAGCTGTGACGTGGTTAATGCTAGTGGCCTTGCGTGTGTTGTATGTTAACAGAATCCACGACCCGAAAGTACGAGTGTTCAAACAAATCGCTCCAGTGGCAGTCGAAATAATGCTAGGATGTACTAGTAGCAGAGCGTACGCGTCCGAAACCAGCAAAGGGATGTCCACATTCCAAACTTTCGGGGTATGCTTTGCAGTTCAAGCGACAACCACTGCTTTTGTTAAAAAATGGAACAGACGTGGGATCCACAAGGTGACAGCAAAATTATCGCTGAAGACTTTAATGACATTTTGGCCAAATAATAAGTATTTAGTTCTACAGTCAGAAATTTCAGTCCCCACGATGTATCATCCTCTCACTTGGAATTGAACTTGACGCGGCCCAAAATATGAGCATATTTAGAACAGGGGTTCGGCATTGAAACATCCATTATTATTATTATTGTAGTACTTGGCCCTTCTGTGTATGCGCATCCATTCATAGAATGAGATACGACGGACCAATCAGGGCTATGTGGATGACGATAGTACTTGGACAGATATAAATCCAGCACGTTTGGGTACAAGCACCTTGCGGCAACAGCCCGATTGCCATGGTACCGATTTCGTGGATTTTAGTCGCCTTCTACTACATCAAGCATATTCTAACCCCCTAACCGGCAGGGACTAAGCAGATTCATCAAGTGACTTGGTTGTGTCCAGATCGAAAAACTTGTTTACAAATTAGATAAGGAGTGGTCGGCAAAAGTCATAGTGTCTCGATCTGAGTGCACAGAATCTAAGTGATCCCAATATTGATTCGAACCAGCAACTTGAGTCAGCCGAGATAAGCACACGCCACTGTTGGCAATCGAACAGATAAAAGTTTTTGAGGGCGAGAGGCATTTCTACAGTAAGAGTATTGGAGGCCTCTCAACCCACGTAGAGGCTTGGCTTTTTGATGGAAGCTTAGTTCTCCAAAAAAGGATAACCGTTTCAAGAACTTTAATATTTTGCAAGCTTCTTAATCCCAAGATACTGTGGTTCCGCTCAAAGGCACACATTGTCTTTGTCTTATTTTGTCGCGTTTTACCACACCTTTCAGGAAGCACTTAAAAAAAACTTTAAAGAATATCCATTAAGAGTCCACTACCAAATGCATGCGCATCAAATAATGGCAACAAATGTCAACATCGCTCACTTTTTTTTTTTCGATACGCCAAAGTTCAGGCATGTGGAATATCTGGAGTGTAATAATCCCACCGCTCATGAAGTTAATTTTTCATTTCAATGATTTTTCCAACAGCTACCGAAATAATCGTATTGCAGCCATAAGCCCTGGCCTGACCAGCTGTGAGACTAAGAAATAGTAGCAACAACATGAAACATTAACAGCAACAACAACAACACATAGAAGCGTAAGCAACAACAGCCGCCACAATAGCAATGAGCCAAATGCGTGCTAGTAAGCGGGACTTTTAAAGAGCTGCACCTGCATCCACAACAGAAGCAGACCAAGCTATAGTCAGCGCGAGCTGGGAGTTTGTAGTAATAGCAGTTGGTGGATAGCAATGGTGATCTGCAGCTGCAATGATTGCCTTTTGCAATAAATCTCAATTGAAATGGCGCCCAACCTCAGCAACTTAACAAACGGTTTTTGCTGCTTTCTTTCCCGCATTGGCCAATACTTTTCGTTGAACTTGTTTTTTTTTTTTGTAGCAAAATTTTTTGTAAGCTGCATTAGCTCAGCAGCCAGCAGTTGCGTTTGTTTGTATGTTTGAGGCCGCATTTTGCATTTGTAGGCTACACACTTCTCATGTTGGCATCACTTGCGCTACTTCTCTCGAAATACAGTTGTGGGTAAAAAATATAGAAGCGTACTTAAGTTTGCATAGAAAATTTGTTTGGGATGAAATGTTGTATGTGTACTAAAGTTTAAGACTTTGTGACAAGGTGTTGCCACTGTGTATGTTTTTACGAGGTTGCCACCAATTTTTTTTTTTTTTAAATATGGCCAGTAAACTAATAGTATTTTGCATTGCACTTCACAAAAAATATTTCTACATTATTGGCATCCAAGGTTGCCACTTAATCCTATTATATACATTTTATTTTCCCATTCACTTTCATCTTGCAAACGCCCGTTGTGGATAAACTTTTATATATAAATATATATAACAAGCTCCATTTTGAGTTCTCCTACTTAAGTATTGTCACTTAGAATGATTTCACAGGGCTGCCATCTATCTGATTATCTTTCATGAAATGAGATATAAGAACATGGGATTTAAAGAAATTACATTTTGTGGCGTATTTCACCAAAAATATATCTAAGAATAATAATCACCTAGGGTTGCCACTTAATCCTGTTATATTAATTTATTTGTCTTTCTGCTATTATTTCGAATACGACTAGACGCATCTCCATAAAAATTTTAATATAGGCTATCCCCTACAGCACTGGCTCTCTTACTTAAGCGTATCCAATTATTTTATTTTTACAAAATTACCAACTATCTGAAATTTAAAAAAAATTCAGATAGGATAGAGCTGGTATGGGTATCAAACGAATGGGTTACCACCCGCGGTTGCCACCATGGCCTATCATATTTCATTTTGTTTTATATCCACTTTTATCTCGCACAACCAAGTACGATCCCGGATGTTTACTAACCACACAAATGACGCGCAAAGCTCTTCAGATATTACCAAAAAAGAAGTTTCGGGAAAAAACTTCTCGCTATCGCCCCTTTGACTTAAAGAACTGAAGGTTAAAGCAGATAGTTTTGAGCATTTGATGTGGTCCTTGGAGTTAAGACTGATCTCGCACCCGGATAAAAAGCCTCCAGAGTAAAGGTCAATACGAAAAATGGAGTATCTCTAAACAGATCGGCCAAAAGCTCCGACAGCTAAGCATTAAGTGATTCGATGATTACACCACGTCATGCTCCATGGGTGTCAAAACGCCGATCAAGAGGGTTAAATGAGACTCAATAAACCCAATGAGTTCCGAAGAGCGCCTGCGATCCACGTCAGCCAAGCTGATCGATACATATATCTACTAGAGGTGACCAGTGGAACCCTAAATCGCCTACAGCTATTATTATTCTTATTTTAGCTGTACATTGACCTGCTTAATAGACGCGTGGAATGTGACGTGACGGATCAAGCAGGGTTGTACTGATGTCGACTGTCATGTTAGCAATTTTGTTGACCCCGCAAATAAGGTACGCGAGGATTTTAGTCAACACTTACGACAGTCATACCTACACGGGCATATTTTAACCCCGTAACCCGCAGGGTTAAGTTACGGTTCCCAAGTACCCGAGCGGAACACGAAACCTGCCCGACCGGATATTGCTATGCCTCGGAGCTCAAATGTTGCTTATTACGAATAACTGCCACGCGTCCATGAGAATTGTAGTCCCTAGTTACAATTATCGGCCTTTTAGCACCCCAAGGGGGATTCAGTGCATCCTTCTAAGTTTTCGCACTCCTAGTCTGATTGTAGTCAGCTTATATTGACTCTATTGAAAATAGCGGTAGCCCAACTACACCGAAATGCCCCAGGTTCAAGGAAGTTTTTTAGAAAACTAGTACGATATAGGTCTGGCCAATTTTTGGGGAAAACTAGAAGTAGCACAAATCGATTTTGAGAAGTAGTTCGGCTATGATCTCATTGGAGTATTATTATAAGGATATCTTGCTCAGCCTAGTTGGCACGCTTGTTGTTGTTGTTGTTAACAGTGTGTAACCCTGTCCAATCTGTCCCGTCCCACCCCTAAATTGTCATCCTCGGAGCAAACCAGCTGGTTGTGGATTGTCTCTTGTTACGGGCTGGGGTCGAACCCAACCCTGGACCAAGAGATTGGATCTGCTGCGTTTGCTGGAAGAAAATATATATTAAACGGCACGCTTCTTACCTGGTATTGAGATCAATATTTTCTAGCTGAAGCGCTAGTGAACTGGCAGTTTCAATACGGTTGGTCCAATGTGAAATTATTTTTGGTAGAGTATGATCCGTCGAAGAGGCAAACAGATGGTTGGTATTCTGGGGGAACACTACACATGATGGGCAAACATTCGGCATATCGGGGTTCAGTCTGGAAAAGTAAAAGCACAATATTCAGATAGAAGTTGGACCAGAGTGACTAGCAACAGGTGGTACTGTACCAGTAATAAACGTAATGTCCTCCAATTCGTTACAAATCAGAGCCCCTCATCAATAAAAAAAAGTGACGCCCTCTTGGAGTATTTAACAGAAAATTTAATTCGAAGATTAACCTTGCATCTGTAATTGAAGTCTGTTGAAGTGACATAAACTTTTAAATTTTTCTTTCGCTTATTTCATTTGCATTGCATGCTGTTGTAATTCGCAACCAGCTTATGAAATATTCCAAAGATATAGTTAGGTTTTTCACAGCGCAAATGACGAGGTCAATCCCTCAAAACCACATGTGCTCGCCCTCTATTACTACATATAAAATGTAACGTGTGCCCCGCACCCCCCGTTTTATACGAACAAATAATTTATAAGCCTTTTGCGCAAGGCGGTCGTCTAGAGCCTGAGCCAAACCAAATTAAATAATACAAAAATTAACTTAATGAGGCTTCTCCCCCTCATAAATATTATATAAGACTTTTATCGTGCCCATTTCAACAGTCTCCAACAGTTTCGGACCACTGTAGCGCGCTTTCAATATGCTTTTTTCCCCTATTTAGTTGCACGCAACTGTACATAAGCATACATGGCAGGCTCGATGCAATCTTCTTCTGTCAGCTGGCCGAGCAACCAGCAAACCATTCCAATAGCTGTTCAAACGCTTAGCCGTTCAACTGTTTAGCTGTTGACGTTTATTTCTCGCTGACATTTCTAAAACTATCCTACTGCAATACAACAACAATTACAACAATAATAACAACACAAGCTACAACAATATTAGAACATTCGCTACGATTATTATGCTAACGCAATTTATTCAATGCCACAAGTGGCACAAACGCAAGAAACTTGTATGCAGCGCGTGTTGCATTATTGATAAGGCCAAAGTCAATGGGTATAACAAAAACAATAACAACAACAAATACTACAGCAGCAAAAGTAACAACAACAACAAATACAACAACACTTGTAAAATTTTATGTTTAACCATGTTTGCGATTAAAAGTAACAACAACAACAACATTCATCCTTATACAAGAAAGCTGCCAATGTTCATGCCACCGATGACATGATGAAATGCAGCATCGCTTACGATCACTTGCGATCTGTTGCCAACTGTCAAAACAAGTTTAACACGCGCCAAAGCGTTCACTTTGCCATAACCGCCTTTTGCGTTGAACAAACATAAACATACACATGCGCAACATAAGAGCCAAGCTATGTCATAGCTAAATCACGATCACAACGAATTGCCAAGATCATTTTGGTAACAGTCACTCGGCATCTTTCTTGCTTTCGTTGTCGATCTGCATCGATAGGCAGTCGAATGTGCACTCAACCAGCGCTGACCTGACATTGTTTGCAATGTGCTCGCCCCCCTCCGTGCTACCCTAATATTGCCCCCTTGCAGCCACCTGCTTCTTCTCTGACTGTCAGCCGTCAGCCGTCATCATTTTCATCAGCCTCATCATTGCATTAGTCACCGTTTGGTAAGGAAGCATATTAAGAAATTCTAAACAAGTTGAACGTTCGTTGGCCTGCGTTTTCGTTCATCCGTGAAAAATGAGCGTGAAGATTAGCGTACGGCCTAGAATGCATTTGTTATGTGTTGAGCAAATCTGAGCAGGATATATTTTTCCGGACGAAATGAAGTTTCAGTTGGGGGTATAAAATCTAATAAACAAAATAAATGCAAATCAGAAATTATTTCCAAGGAAATAAGCATGCGCTGAAATCGTTTCAGGTAGAACATGCATTTTTGTTTTTGTAAACTGTTGATCTCCTTTTTGGCATTATGGAGATTGGTGTGCTTGTTGACCTGATCACGCAATCACTGAACCGGCGATTATTTAGCAAGTTTTATGATCCAGATTAAAAGCTTAACAGACAGCATGTTAATCCGTATAACTTAGCTGATTCGTAATTAACTTGAGATCTGCTTGAGGCGCTGTATAAATCTGTAAATATTTCTAAATCTCGGATGGGAACTATCGGAGGTTGATGACTGATATCGATAGAGCAATATATACTTTCCAATTACAATGATATGGTGAGCATGTTTTGGTAAACGAAGAAGTCGATCAGCCTAAATCTATTTACGAAATGATTATGGTGGCGACTTTCGGACTGTGTGGGGGATGGGATTTTTTTTTTTTTTTGCTGGTTGGGATGAAAAAATGCCTAATGCACCCTCGCTGATACTGTCGCACCAGCCGTGTGCCCGTGTACTAAAAACTTTCCCATAATTTTGGAATCGTCGCCCACCCCGGGACCACTTTCGTATTGCTTCAGGGCGGCGTTCCATATTTCTCATTCCTTAAGAGCCTTTTGCTCTGAATCTGGTTTCTATTTGTTTCCACATCTGGTTGGTGATTTGTTTCCACACTTCCGGGTCGCTCAACATTTTTTGTATGACGTTATCGGCAGTAATTTGGCCGACACTTCGTTCGAGCGCTTGTCGCTCCTCGGTCCATCTGGAACTTTTGAATAATGTGTGTTCAGCATCGTCTTCGTCTGCATCTCCATACACGCACTTCAGATCTTCGACTTTTCCCATTCTATATAAGTACTTTTTGAAGTCGTCATGTCCAGAGAGCATTTGGTTAGCGTAAGAGTTAACCTCGCCAAAGTTTGTAGTGTTCCCTACTTTCACGTCAGTGACCACTCTTGCTATCCACCTGCTTAGGTTTTCACTTTTCCAGCGCTCCTGCCAAAGTCTGAACGTTTACTCGCTAAGTTCTTGGTGAGAGACTCTTATGAGCTCCTCATCCATGTGCTTTTTAGCCTTCCATAGTCTTCTTCTTTGCAGCGCCAATAGGTCGTTGGGGATCGCTGCGCTTATCAGCTGAACGGCTAGTCCGGATACGGTTCGATAGGCGGAGGCTTTTCTTAAAGCTGTTGTTCGCTGTACAGATGTTAGGAGTTTACAGCGGTTATTTATCTTAAATGTGTCTGCCTAAAGATCGGAGCCATATAGTAAAGTGGACAGGGTAGTGTCCATCAGTAGCTTCATTTTGCTTGTATAGGCCTTCCGTGGACAGGGCAGTGTCCATCACTAGCTTCCTTTTGCTTCTATAGGTCCTCCGATTTTTGCCATCAGTTCACTTAGTAACGATACCTACTTACATGCCTTCTCTGACGCAAGCTAAATTTGTGCCCAGTATGTTAGTAGGGAATCTAATCTTACGCTTAAATAGTTAACTACTTTCTTTGATATCATAGTTTCGGAGAGTGTTTCGAAATCAACCTCTAACGGCATGTACTTTTTTGTTAAGAGTATCAGTTCAGTTTTTTTTTCCGCCATTTGAAGGCTACGCAGAGCAAGACACTCTTTTGTGCTTATTATAACCTTGATCGACTGCAGCAATGCCCTCTGTGTATCCGACTAAGAAGGTAGCTGGCGTTCCATAGGTCAGCACCAGGAATTGAACCTTGTGCTGCTCCGCATGTGACGTTAGGTCTTTTGAAGTTGTGTACATAAGGCTGCGGTCTCTTAAATAGGTTCTAATTACTTGCTGTAGGTAACTTTGGATTTGAAACCGTTGCTCTAAGGGAGTCAGCATCTCTGTCCATCTCACGCTGTTGAAAACGTTTTTTACGTCTAAGGTTGCGAGGAGCACAACTAGCCTAGATTTGTTATTACCTTTCTGGGCTGCCCCCACACTAGTAAGGACGTCCTCGATTGCGCACAAAGCGCTCTTTCCAGACCTGAAACCGCATTGCCTGCTTGGTCTATGGCGGCTGCAAATATATTTGACAAGGTTGCCACCTATTTTAATTAAATACATTTTTTGGTTGTTTAAATTATGTGAGATATGTCAATATGATTATCTAACGAAAGGTATTTTACGTCGCATTTCAACAAAAGCATTTCTAGGTAGTGTTGCTACCCAGGCTTGGCACCTTTTTGTTATTATAATTGTAGCAATACTTCGCCCTGCTTAGTCCGTAAGTGCATTCATATAGTGGGATGTGATTCAACAACTGTTATTTGCCAGATATGAATCCGGTGTGTTCCGGTACAGGCACTTTGTTTCACCCGCGCTACTGCCGTAGTTGCAATTTTGTTTTTGCCTCTTACGACGGGTATAACTGAGAGTTGCCACTTAATAATATCATATTTATAAAAAAAAGTTCTACCACATTTATTTTTTTCTCGAAAGCGACTTGAATCATTTGGATGGTCCTCTGAATATAGGTTACAGAGTACATCTTCACCTCACCTACCTGAGTGGTCCCACTTATTACGTTTTGCAGCGTCGACAATTTTCCAATACGGTTATGAAACGAAGAGTATTTTACGTGGGCTTGAAAAAAATATTTCCAGCTATGGTCCCCAGTCAGGTTTGCCACATAACCCTATTATATTTGTTTTTTGTTTATCTGCTTTTATATCCTGAATGAGTTGGCCGTACATCTTAAGCTCTCCTAATTTAGGGTTCCCGCTTGAATGTTTTTATGGTGTTGCCACATAAATTTATATATTTTTTTAATTAACTATAGTTTTTTTCTTTTTGGTATTTTATAGGTAGCTTGAAGCCTGCAAAGTTCCTGGATGGAAAAATTGAGCAAAATCCACAAAGCTTTTAGAACTGCTTGTGATATTCTGAAAATCTGATATATTCCTTCAAACTTCCAACACACCAAAAGTCCCAGTCGCATAAAAGAAATTCTCCCCTTTTTCACTATAAGGCGGCCAACGTCAAATCTTCTTTTGAATCTTATTATCAAGGCTCATATCTAATACCAATTTTTGGTATCCAGACCCTGAATGAAGTACCCCTCTTTAGAACTAAGTAAAGTCCTCTCTCGAAGAACGAACATAAAACAACATGACAACATCTGGGAGTTTCTTCGAAATATTTATCGACACTTATGCGTTGGCGACAGCTCGCACCGTAGCTGTATGAGCTGTATGCAGAGACTGACATAGTTCAACGGACTAAATCGAATGAAGATACACCGGCCCAGAAGGTATTCCTATCTACACCTGCCGGTGGTAACAGAGGAAAGGTGAAACCACCACTCCGTTTAGACAGTTGAGCGCAACTTAAAAAAGAAGAAGAAGAAGAAACAGAAATAGAAAAAGTATAGAACCAGATATTAGTAAATTTTGTTTAGGCCTTAAAGAACTTTTGCTTATTCGGGCTATAAACCAGGAACTTTGGTTGCAAAACTAAAGTTTATTAAGCACTCTGAGAAAATCCAAATGGAAAATAGTTAGCAAAAATTTTGAAGTGAAAAAAACGACGGTAGTTTACTTTGAGACCCTAATGACCAAATGCTTTAGGAATTTTGTATATATATTTCTTTGTTTTTCAGTTGTATTGAATATTTTGTTTCAATACTTTACAAGTTAGATAGATAGTCTAATATTTCATCAAAAATTACATATGTGTTATAGTTTCAGTAGATAACGAAAATAGGGATCTGAATTATTGATAATTACAACGCGTTTTAAAAATGAAACACCTTGACTATAAGGGTTAATAGCGCCACTTATTGTGCAACTCGCTTATTTATGTTTCAAAATTTAATTTTTTTTTTCGACCACCCTAATATTCACACATTCAGCAGACACCATAAATGTTTAATTTCTATAAATTCCTGCAATTCACGTACCACTCTAAATGACTCCATTCATTCTCAATAACTTCATTTATCAAAAAAATGTATTCAATGAAAAATTCCATATGTTCCCAATAAATATTGAACGTTTTCTCTCAACACCACGTTTATTTGTGCCACCAAAAAAAAAAAATAACAATGAAATGAGCCCAAAAGGATAGTACGCAAAGCGACAATTATCCACATAAAATAATAATCCAATAGAATCGCTACAATAAAGCCCAATTGATGGGCAATAACTGGGAATTGCAAAGTGAAAAGGAAAAAAAAAAGAAGAAAAGAAAATAGAAAAACGAGAATATTGAAATAGCAACAATTGCAATCAAATGAAAAAAAAAAGAAATACTTGTGACAACAATGAAAAGTACCAATAAAAATAAAGCAAAAACTACAAGCAACAATAACAACATTGTGCAACGAGCACCGTAGAGCAAATGTGAGTCAGTTATTGAGAAAACAGGTGGAAAAACGGTTGCTACAACGGCAACTGAACTACCAATTGTTCAATTCTGTGGCAGTTAATTGTATCCATTGCTGCTTGCTGTACTCTAGTTGCAATAGTTGTTGCTGTAGTTGTGCTTATTCCTGTTTTGCTTTGTTTCGCCTATTTGTAAAAGTGCAGTGAA
>OX465288.1:197727666-197817666 GCA_949987695.1 Merzomyia westermanni
AAAGAGTATTAAACACCGAAGAAAATTAAAGGAAAATAGAGGAAAGGAAAAGAATTGAAAGGAAGGAATGGTAAGGAAATGAAAGAAAGGGAAGGGAAAGGGAATTAAAGGAATGGTAAGAAAACGAAGGGGAAAGAAAGCAAATAAAAGAAAGGGAAGGGAAAGAAAAAGAAGTTTGAGGAAAGTAAAAAATAAAATAAGAGAGTAAAAAAAGAAATCAAGGAAAATAAAAATATGTTAGAGGAAAGGAACGACATGGAAAGGAAGAAAAAAAGGCGGATAAGACATAACTACAGCAAAAAAATAAAATAAAATAAAATAAAGTTTATTGGTTGAATTTCAACCACTGGGCGAACTCTAGTTAATATTATTTCAATACTTTTTTGTGGGCTAAAATATTACAGCTGATTCCAATAGAATTTTTTCCACAGAGCTGGGCTATTTAGTTTTGTCAGATTTCAACAAAACTCTATTGAGCAGTGTTTTTAGTTCATGAACACCATTGGCCCGGCTTGAAAAAGTCTTTTCAAATCAAAGCCTGTAGAAGCCGTAACAATGCTCAACTTTTTTAAAGGTGTTTCTGAAAAGCGATCACTATGATTTCTTTAGATGGTTTGCGTTTCTACTTTTAAATTCAGTGCTGTTTGAGAATAAGGGTGTAGTTGCAGTAGATATATGTTCTTAGAGTACTCACATCCATGAAAAATTACTTTAAAGTCACAAAATTAGCCGCGGCGACTCAATGTACAAGTTTAATTAGCCGATAGAAATGAATATGCTATTAGTTTAGTACCTACAACTAAGTATAAAAATAAATAATAATGCTTTAATAATAATCTTATAAACGTAAACAGTTAAAAATTTAATTATTTCAATATCAAGAGAAGTAGTTAGTTTTAGCAACAATTTTTATTTATTAAATAAGTGCATACCGTGCATACATAGATTTACATATGTGTGCATATCATTTAGGTAAATACGCAGTATCCAAACATTTTCAAACAAAAATTGGTTAATTTGCGCGCGTATTCGCAAACAACAACAATTGGAATTCGCCGCTTTTGCACTCATAAATCATAATTTTCTCATTCTGCATTCATGATTTGTATTCATCAACGTACCTAAAATATAGATTGACAAAAACAATGTTCATTATTTGTTGCAGAAAAAGGCAAAGTACGCGCTTATTTAACTTCTGTCTACTTGGACGTGCAGACATACCTACACAACGCCTTACATACATACATATGGGTCTTTCCATGTCAAATCGTCACAAAGTTGGAATCGATCCCTCCCGACTTGAATTAAATTTAGTGGGCAGTTTCCTTTTAACATAAAACAAAATTCTACCAAAGAAACAAAAATGCTCAAACTTTCTTTATTCCATTTTTGTTTTTAGATTCCAATAGCACGAAAAAAATTTCAGTGTTCAAAACTCAGTAATTTTGTGTTGAATTAATTGAACTCGACTAGAAACAAAAATAAGCGAAACAATTTTATTGGACGAAATTCAAAAATTCATATTTTTGAAAAAAAAACACCCTACTGAAAATTTCAGGTTATCATTAAATCAGACATGTTAAATTTGATTAGTAATTAGTAATCAATTAATTAGAAGGCTTTTTTAATTGGTAGTGATAATTTTTAATTGTTTTACAGGAAAAGTCAATAATTAATGGATTACGAATAGAAAAAATCAGAAAAAAAAGTTTAAAAAAAAATTTTGATTACTTTTGATTATTTTTATTGACAAACAAGTTCTTTTGATTATTGTTGATTTTTTTTGGTTATTTTTGATTTTCTTCAGTATTGTTGATTTGTATATTTATCTGAAAAAAATCAAAAAATTTCAAAAAAATTTCAAATAATTAAATCAAAACAACTTTTTTTTTGATTATTTTTAATTAATTGAAAAATAATCATAAAAAATGTAAAGTAATGGTAGTCATTCATTAAATGGATTCTCAAGAAAATAACTAATCAAAGCGGTAATCATTACGATTAGTAATTATTACTTAACAGGTATGCTTTAGATATATTAGAGGTATAATAAAAACGAGTTTGAGTCAAAAATTTTTTTAATTCGAAAAATTTTTAATTTTCTTAGATTAGAAATGAAATTTTTCTTAAAATTTGTTTGTTTTTTGCACCTTTAAGTATGCCTTTGAATGTGTTAAAATTTATTATTTTAGCTGCAATAGTTTCCGAAATATGAAAAAATATACTCTACAAAACAATAAAAAAAAGTAAATGATTGAGTTTTCGAATTTGCATAAGTTTTGAAAAAAGCAATTTTATTTTCTTTGTCAGAACTTTGTTCTATGATAAAAGAAAACTCCCCACCAAAGTTCATTCAAATCGGAAATTGTTGATTCCAACTATGCGACGATTTGTTGTGGAAAGACCCCTAAATAATGTTTCTTGATGGCTCCCAAAAAATCAGTTTTTGTTATTTTATGCGTATGTCAAGTTAATTTCGCATGCAGTCCCCCATAAAAATTTGTCTCCAATTGTTGTTTGTATGTTAGTACATACCTCTACCCACTTGATCTTGTCGCATGTGGCGTCGCATTGTATCGCTCGAGTGAAGAAACCCCTCGATGCTTTCCAAAACAATTGTGTAGCGACGTCACGGTGGTGTTGTTGTTCTACGCGCTTAATCCGCTACATGCGACGATGTTGTATAGTTGATTTTAATATTTTGTTGTTATTGTTATAAATGAGAAACTATGTGCGCGTGTTTGTAGGTCTGCTTAGGGGCAAATAACAGGCATTGTGGCACGTTTGTGGTTGCTCTTAATCCGCGCGCGTAACAATCGTTCAACGGCTGGACCGCTCAAGCCGCCCCCTTCACACACACGTACATACATACATACATACATAGCTACATAAATGCTCGTAAATCCCAAAAACAATTTTAACAGCGCATTTACCTAAATTGGAATTTCCGGTAAAAAGTATATATAGAACTAGCTCACTTATTTACATGCATACATACACAATATTTACTAATGCATACTAACGAAAAGTGAACTTATACATTGTATGATATAAAAAAGGATGGCAAGGCTGTCTTCAACTGAGAAGAAGCCGTTATACGTATATAGGAACGGAAAAGTTATCTTGGAAAAACTTTGGTCGCAAACATCAACATTATCAAACCGGAAATCGTTGACGTCGGTAATGCAGTTAATATAACTGCTAACATAGTAGTTGCATCGGTAATGTAGTGCATGCCCCCGTTATCAAAATGCTATAATCGATAATGCAGTTCATGGGAAAGCTTTCAAAAACGAAAAATGCGCCATAGAGAATAAAATAAAAATCCAAATAAATTTTCGGGTAAAATATGGTAACATTGTTTGTTAATTCTTATTAGCTAATATTTACAAAACACATTCAACTTTCGAGGTTACGTGATGTTACCACCTACTTTTGTGGTTACCAAATTAGACTGCAACTTAAAAGGGCATAAAATTGGCCACTTTTGTGGAGTTTTTTTGTCGCTAAGAACAACATCAAACGAGTGGTTAACGTATTACCGGATCTCATGGTAGTGCTTACTGATATAACCAACAAATACCTGAGCGACCGAGATTTGCTAGGCAATTTTCGTGGTTGCCGTATAATTTAGTTTGTTGCGAAAATTATCAGTATAGACATTCTGGCTGTTTAACATAGAGATACCCATTTTGGCATATCTCATTATTTAAAAAAAACTCAGATAGGTGGCAACCCAGTAAAAACATGCTAAGTGACAAACCCTTAAGTTAGAAATCTCGAAATATAACATGTTTTCTATGTTCCAAAGTCCACCTAAATAGTTAAAATCAGTTTGGAGATAATGACAGATATGCAAAATATAAACACAAAGGGACCAGGTGGCAACCCCAGATAATAATCGCACCTAGAAATATTTTTGTTGAAATGCGACATAAAATATTTTTCGTTTGATATATATATATATCTCATTACTTTTCAAAAAAATGCAAATAAGTGGCAACCTTGTTAAAACATTGAAGGAGCCAATACTTAAGAATGAGAGCTTGAGAATATAGCACTCTACTTAAGTTCAAAATTTCGTTCAAATGGGTAAGTCGGTTTTGTCTTAATAGCATATATGTAGAAAAAAATAATAATTGGATTAAGTGGCAAGCCTAGGTTAGCAGACTACCTGAGACTATATACAGTTTTTAATTTAACAATTGGATACTGGGCACAACTGAGTATAAAATACAATAACGCAAAACTAATCAGCACAAAAAAAATTCAGTTATCTTCTCTCTGCAGCAAGAGCGACACACATAAATGCTACCAGAAGAGAAGGCTGGCAACCCACAAACCCATACAAATTGCATACTAAGATGTATAAAGTTAGCAGCGCAGGTCAAACTTAAGAAACTAATAAAAAACCTTATTATACCATTGTGGAACAGAATTTCAACATTTTTTCTTCTAAACGTCATTTCTCCTGATGCCTCAAATTTCATAAACTAGCTTCCGCAAAAACAGCCAAAGGGGGAACCAAAAATCGATATTAGTTAGAAACTGATGTGCGGTTGCTACTTTGGTCTATTTGGATCTAAAAAGGTCCTTTGTCAAATATGATAAGGAAAATATCTCAAACACGATGTGAACACAGAAATTCGTGGATAATTTTTATATTAAAAACTTGAAAAACGGCTGCCGTTTTTTATATTTTAGGGATTTTGAAAGAAAAGTTTCGTTGCATAATTGGTCCCTTCAAATTTCCGCCTTCATCTTTCTAGTCTTTTGCTCAAATATATACAGACTTTTGTAATATGCACATTTTTTTTGTTGGGTAGATTGTAGATGTAAAAGTACGTATATATAAGTAAGTTAGGTCCGAGACAACAAACAACTTTGGCGATGTAAGTGAATGTCACCGTCTTCTTAAATGGAATAATAAACGTAAATACACATAAAAAAGCAACTTAATTGTAATTCATAAAACCGAGAGAAAAAATATGAAATAAAATTACGAAAAATAAATATTGGACATACATATATTATGACGGAATTATATGCACTGCAGGGGAATATAATATATAAAAAAGAAATTATGACATTGACAAGGGTCATTTCAAACGTGTACTACATATAAATGAACTGATTTATGTATCTGCTAAGTTAATATAGATAAAGCTGCAAGCTCGACATATTTTTTCCAAAAGGGTTCTGAATGCCAGAATTTTATTTAAGAATAAAATATCTTAGTACTTTCAAAAACGCGCTATTTTATCATAAATTCAATACAAATTTAGCAGAGTTAGGACCTTTTTTACTTCATGCTTCATACTTTTCCTCTCACATTTACTTTCTTTTACTTTTACTTTAACATATGTATACATTTTACTTTTACTTTTATTATTACTTTTATTTTTACTTTAAATTTTACTTTTACTTATACCTCTTACTTTTACTTTTACTCAAACTTTTAATTTTACTTTTATTTTTACTTTTACTTTTACTC
Organism: Merzomyia westermanni; assembly: GCA_949987695.1. NCBI lineage: Eukaryota > Metazoa > Arthropoda > Insecta > Diptera > Tephritidae > Merzomyia > Merzomyia westermanni. Next base: position 197,733,161 of record OX465288.1, read on the forward strand.
AGACTTTTACTTTTACTCAAACTTTTAATTTTACTTTTATTTTTACTTTACTTTTACTTTTATTTATATTTTTCTTGATACTTTTACTTTTACTTTCACTCTTAATTTTACTTTTACTTTTGTCTTTGACTTAAAATTTATCAACCAAAATAGTTGATTTAAAAAACCTAACTCCTTCCAATATTCAACATTAAAAGATATTTAAAAATTCTCTGAAACAGTAACCAGCACTAAAATGCATACAGCTACAGTATTAAAGTTCCATAAATAATCCATTCATATTTATTTATATCTTTTATTTATTTACTTGCATCCCTCTCGAATTATTATCTGTCAATCAATTATCACGTATCGTACTAATCATCTGTAGCGTAATTTTGAAATAATTTTATAAACTTTTTTAAATGTGAGTAACAAAGTAAACAATTCAAATAAAAATATTGAGAAAAGTAGTTCATAAATGAGTGATTAATATGCTGGCAACGTACAACGAGCAAATCGCAAAATATTTTCTCAGATATTTTTGTTTGATTATTTTGCACCTCAGAAATTTCGATTCTCATTTTTTCTTTTTCAACTCCACTTTCAGTATAATCTGCGGGGCTTGTGCTTCTACTTCTTCTGGTCTATTTTTATAAACAAGCGGCAATAATAAAACTTTAATGAAAAGTGTAAAAAAAATAGTTTTACACATCATTCGCATCGACAAGACAAGCAGCTACGTACAATATTGCTGTCTGGGCGCGTTCGAGCAATTTCAAGTTCACACTTTCCATCGTACAGCCTTGAGGGCTCATTGCTTCCCAATTGCGCTTTGATTTGTTACTCTTTGTTTAACGTTCAATCGGTTTCTGTAATGATTGATTTGTATACTTACATAGTTGTGCTTAACACATGCTTAGAATATTTGTTTGGACGAGGGTGGATTGTACCCGTTTAAAGTAAACTTATATAGGTAAAAACTTTCATAGCTTTCAATCCGTGTATTTTTTACAGGAGTCAAAAGTCCTCACGCGATCAGTTCGAATCAGGCTAACCCATTTAGCCTTTATACAAAAATAAAATGAAATGAAATGAATTAAAATAGTATAAAATAAAACATAAAATAATTAAACAAACTGATATAGAACAAAATAAATTAAAATGAAATAAAATAAAAAAAATTAATTCAAAGCAAATAAAATAAAATGAAATGAAATAAAATAGAATGAAATAAAATAAAAAAATTTAATTAAATTAAATGAAATAAAAAAAATAAAAAAAATAAAATAAATTAAAATAAATTATAATAAAATAAAATAAAATAAAACAAAATAATATAAAATAAAACATAAAAAAACTAAATAAAATAATATAGAAAAATAAAATGAAATTAAATAAATTTAAATAATATAAAATGAAATAAAATAAAATAAAACATAAAAGTATTAAGTAAACTAATGTGGAACAAAATAAATTAAAATGAAATAAAATAAGAAAATATAATAAAATGAAATAAAATAAAAAAATATAATATAATGAAATAAAATAAAATAAAAAAAATAAATTAAAAAAAAATAAAATAAAATTAAATGAAATAAAATAGAATGAAATAAAATAAAAAAATATAATAAAATGAAATGAAATAAAAACAATTAAACTAAATTAAAATAAAATAAAATAAAATAAAATAAAATAAAATGAAATAAAGTAAAATAAAATAAAATAAAATAAAATAAAATAAAGCAAAATAAACTAAAAGGAATTAAAAATAAAATAAAATTTAGAAAAATTAACGAGCTCTAGGCCAAATATACTGTTGACTCCACCAAGTTTAAATTCAAAGGCCGTAAACAACAAAATAATAAAATAAAATAAAATAAAATAAAATAAAGTAAAATAAAATAAAATAAAATAAAATGTAATGAAATAAAGTAAAATTAAATAAAATAAAATAAAATTAAAAAAATAAAATAAAATCAAACAAATCGAATTAAAATAAAATAAATTTAAATTAAAATTTAATTAAATTAAATAAAATAAAAAATAAAATAAAATGAAATAAAATAAAATAAAATGAAATGAAATGAAATAAAATAAAATAAAATGAAATAAAATAAAATAAAAAAAATTCATTCAAAGAAAATAAAATAAAATGAAATGAAATAAAATAAAATAAAACAAAATAGAATAAAATAAAATAAAAATAAAATAAAATAAAATAAAATAAAATAAAATAAAATAAAATGAAATGAAATAAAATAAAATAAAATAAATTAAAATAAAAGAATATAAAATGAAAAAATTTAATTAAATAAAATAAAAGGTAATAAAATAAAGTAAATAAAATAAAATAAAAAAATATAATAAAATGAAATAAAATAAAATAAAATAAAATAAGAAAAATTCATTCAAAGAAAATAAAATAAAATGAAATGAAATAAAATAAAAAAAAAAAACAAAATAGAATAAAATGAAATAAAAATAAAGTAAAATAAAATAAAAGAATATAAAATGAAAAAATTAAATTAAATAAAATAAAGTGTAATGAAATAAAGTAAAACTAAATAAAATAAAATATAATTTAAAAATATAAAATAAAATAAGTTGAACTTTAGCTGGCTTATTGACCTCGAGCCAGCTAAAGTTCAACATACTTATATATAAAAAGGTCGCTAAAAACATTCAGTTTAAAATAAAATAAAATAAAATAAATTCAAACTAAATAAAATTAAAAAAAAAAATGTATTAAAACAAATAAAATTTAAAAAAATGAATGATAATTTTGACTATGAATACGTCCCCATTTAAGTTACTATATATTTCCAAACGCTATCTTATATTTGGTATAGAGAAGAATGGTAAGAGAAAAGAGATAAAGGTGTGCAGATAAGATGGGTTGAGCATATGGTAGGGGTAAAAGTATATCTTAATAGATTCGTTTTTTTTTTTTTTGAATTTTACGTAAGCCAAAAAATTAATTGAATAACTTGTCATAAAATTAACAAAAATATCTAAGAAATTCAGTATTATAAATGACATCAAGGCCGAGAATAATAATTTCTATTAAATAAGGGAATCTTTAATCAACAAAGTTATGTAAACCATATACATAAAAAGTATATAGCACTTGATTTTACCCAAAATCTCAGACTTCCTTACTTGATTGTTTCTTCTAAGATTTTAGTTCTAACATTGCATATCTCTATATACATACGAGTATGTACTTATACTTTGTTTATAAGAGAATATCTTCTGGGCTTATTCGTTATTGGGTACTGCATAAATGTTCAAGTTCGAAGGCTGCAATGTGGATTTTGATATACCTATGTATGTATCTTTGTAGGGCTGATAGTTTTTTATATTCTGCGAATATAATATGAGTGTTTCGCGTGAAGAAAATTCTTCAGATTGAAAGTGCCAGATAAAGCTTTCAGTTGTATTTGTTTTGAGTTGTAGCTGGTTGTGCAAATTTAGTTATAGATGTTGTTTCGTTTTGCTTTGTTGATCTTCCGACAGGGCAGAAAGTTGATGTATATTGGAACGATTTTCTGTCGTCTCTTGTGAAATTTTATTTTGTGACAAATCGGTTTCGCCGTTTCGTGCGCCGGAACAGGCAATGTCAATATGCGTTCGTGGGTTATGATGTTTGTAATGGTTGCCTGTGAAAAGGATTGTTAAAGGATCGTTAGCTAAGTGATAGGTTGAGATAGGTTGAGATAGGTGGAAATCTGTAATTTTTGCATATTAGTTTATTTTGAGTGTTCGGTGCTTCAATGTTACTCGTTTGATTGCTGTGCCTGAGGAATTGTTTTTTTTTTTTAAATCATTTTTAAAGTTTCCAATATTTCGTCAGAGTTAGTGTTTGTTTGTTCGTTTATTATTCTCCCGTCAAATGCTTTTAGTTGTTATGGTTTGCAAGTACATTAAGCCGTCGATCTTTACCTTGTACGTGAAGTATTCCGGCCGTTTTTTTGTCCTCGAATCGATTAGCGAAGTTGGATTCTGATATCGTGGTGCGTTTGTGTGTTTTTCGGTTGTACTGGCTGGTATGCTGTCGGAATCAGGTACTTATTTTCCTATCTGTTTGTCCTATGTAGACGCATTGGCATTCGCAGGTAAGCTTGTCTATTCCATGTATGTTAAACGGGTCCTCTGAGTTAGTGTTGGTTCTTAGTTTTGTCCCTACGTTGTTCGAGGCTCTAAATGCTGTTTTAATATTATGTTTTTTGAAGAAGTTAACTTAGTTTTCAATTTCTGCATATATTTTTTTCCAACTTCTGTATGAATGCTTCCATGAGAATGCCCGATGTTGGGTTTCCCATTCCAAGTCCGTTTGTCTGTCTATAGATTTAATTATTGAACTGGAAGTAGTTTTGCTAGTTGGTAGTCTATCAAAGTGTAATATGAAATATAAAGATTTATATGAGGATCAAAATCTTACTGTGAGCCATAGGTCGAACTCTTCAAATTGTAGAGCGCGTTGTCCGTCTGTCTCCATGTTTGTTCGAGCATCACTCAAAACTCGCTGCACAGAAGTTAATGCTTTTCCCATCAGTGTATTCCTAGATATCCAACTACAAGTTTAAGAGCAGTTTAAACGCAAGGAAATATTTTATAATCGCTGCAATTAGTGGTGGCAATAAAAGTTGGCTTAAAATCTTTTCATGCATAGAAGAAGGTGTTGAGGAAATCTCAGCATGGCACCGATTGTCTCTCAGAATCCGACTATTGTTTGAATTTATATAACTTATTATACTGCTCATTGCCGCTTCTTTGATAATTAGGTATGAAGTCGCCTATAATGGAGTCACCTCTGTGAAAGCTTATCAAATATACAGTTGAAAGAAGCTTTTGGAACCCGATAGCACAAATTAAAAACAATTTACCTGTTGTATTTTACATTCTCATTTCCCTCACTGTCTAGTTGTAATTTTTATACATAACGTCCATATTGTCAATAAGCCTAGAAAAGTTTTAATTCAAGCATTGTTTAATGCAAATTGAAGCAACCCAAACACCCACCTAGTGACCTGTACTTAAAACTTAGCAATTATTTGCAATCAACATAAATACTCCAACGTTTGTATAGCCATGGAAATGGTTGTACTCCTCATATGTGTATCGCTCCTTTTGTGTTGTAGGTTTTCCCTGTCGTTTGTCAGCAACTTCAATCAATGTTGCTTTGTGGTTTTCCATTTTCTTCTTTTACTTCATACAACAATTGCTTGACGACACTAAAAATTATGATGGAAAAGTGTTTGTTTCCGTTATTAAACGGTTCACGGTTCAATTGCTACAACCAGTGGAAAGGGGGCGAAAGACTTATTTAATATGCGCGCTTGGTGCCACTAAACTGAACGACACATTTGTACTTGTGCAATAGAACAAATGACAGGAAGACAAGGCGGCCACAACAGGTGCAACGATTCAAACTTAGGAACTGGGAGTAACTTACCTGTCATATACACAAACATCTATACACATACATACTGTTTTTACAAATGAACTTTAAGTTTGCGTTGTACATTTTAAATTAATTTTAATAATTTTAGATTTTCTGCTCTAGCACTTCCTTAACCGATTTGAGGTTTTTGGACTTAGTCGTTAAGTTTGTCCCTTTTTAAATCGTTGTTTATACCCAGTAGTGAATATATTAAATTCTAAAATATTTTTATAAATAAGGGGTTGCTGAGAACAGCATAAACTACTCAGCCTGTAATGAGCTGAGAATCATCAGTTCTACATAGCGAACTCTGCTATCTGATCTGACTATAACCAAACCAACTTTTTAACTAACTCAAATTAAACTAAATTAAATAAAATAAAATAAAATAAAATAAAATAAAATAAAGTAAAATTAAATTAAAGTAAACTAAACTAAACTAAATTAATTTAAATTAATTAAATTCAATTAAATTAAATTAAAATAAATTAAATTAAGTTAAATTAAATTAAATTAAATTAAATTAAGCTAAATTAAATTAAGTTACATTAAATTAAATTAAATTAGGCCTTTTCATCAGAGAAATTTTAGAATGCATTGCTAACCATTAAGTTAACAATATGCTGGTTTTGATGTCATCTAAACTCCTAATTCTATTCTTCTTTACCATATACATGAACCACTTCCCAAACTTACAGTTAGTAGTGTGATCATAGAGGAGATTAGATGACATCAAAACCAGCGTATTGTTAGCTTAATGGTTAGCAACGCGTTCTAAAATTTCCTGATGAACCAACCTAGCAGCTTCCGAAATGGATCTATAAGAAAAGCTATAGCGGTTGTTTCTAAAAATGTTTCCCACTCTATCCAACTAAACAACTTTTAATAATTAATTAAAACAAATATTATTAAAAAATAAAAAACAATAATAATTTTCATAAAAATTAAAAAGTGAGAAATTATTATTCTTGCCCTTGAGCTCGTTTCATGAATAATTGAAAGTGTACAGGCCGTAAAATCAACAAAAATTGTTGGTACAAAAAAGCAATTAATTAAATTAAGCTAAATCAAATGAAATTAAATTTAATTAAATTAATCTAAATTAAATTAAAATTAATTAAGCTAAATTAAATACAATTAAATTTAACTAAATTAAATTAAAGTAAATTAAATTAAATTAAATTAAATCAAATTAAATAAAGTAAAATAAAATAAAATAAAATAAAATAAAATAAAATAAAATAAAATAAAATAAATTAATATAATATGAAAAATAAATAAAATAAAATAAAATAAAATAAAATGAAATGAAGTGAAATGTAATGAAATGAAATGAAATAATAAAATATAACATAAAATAAAATAAAACAAAATAAAATAAAATAAAATGAAATAATATAATATAACATAAAAAAAAATAAAAAAAAATAAAAAAAAATTATTATTAAAAAAATAAAAACAATAATAATTTTCATAAAAATTAAAAAGTGAAAAATTATTATTCTTGGCCTTGAGCTCGTTTCATGAATACTGTAAAATAAAATAATATAATATGAAATAAAATAAAATAAAATAAAATAAAATAAAGTAAAATAAATTAAAACAAAATAAAATAAAATAAAATAAAATGAAATGAAGTGAAATGTAATGAAATGAAATGAAATAATAAAATATAACATAAAATAAAATAAAACAAAATAAAATAAAATAAAATAAAATGAAATAATATAATATAATACAAAACAAAATAAAATAAAATAAAAAAAAATTATTATTAAAAAAATAAAAACAATAATAATTTTCATAAAAATTAAAAAGTGAAAAATTATTATTCTTGGCCTTGAGCTCGTTTCATGAATACTGTAAAATAAAATAATATAATATGAAATAAAATAAAATAAAATAAAGTAAAATAAAATAAAATAAAATAAAATAAAAAAAAATTAAATAAAATAAAATAAAATAAAATAAAAAAAAAAACAAAATAAAATAAAATAAAATAAAGTAAAATAAAATAAAATAAAACAAAATAAAATGAGATGAAATGAAATAAAACAAAATACAATAAAATGAAATATAATTAAATAAATAAAATAAAATAAAATAAAATAAAATAAAATAAAATAAAATAAAACAAAATAAAATAAGATGAAATGAAATAAAATAAAAACAAATAATATAAAATTAAATATAATTCAATAAAATAAAATGCAATGAAATAAAACAAAATAAAATATATACATATATATAAATCATGTATGCTGGTATTTTGTGTTTTATTTATTTTTCTTCCTATTTTTTAGGAGGTGGTTTAATGGAGGGACCTTAATACCAATAACAAAAATAACCTCAAACCCCAGCACGGTTTACAGGTACAATCCTTTACAACTTTAAGTTTTTTGATATTACATCTGCTGCTTCTTGATCTCACAAGATTCTTCAAATCGTACTTGTATAAATAGTTATGGTAGAAAGCAGTTTCGCATCTGGGTATACGCTTCAAGTTTTCATTAGAAAAGTTAGCATTTTTACTAGCTCCTTTCTCTCGCTTTCCCATAATGCACCTGATTTATTGTCGGTGTGACTGTATGTATATAACTACTAGCACTTGTGTCTTTACTTTTCGATAAACTTTTATAAACGTATTGAATATTCTAATCAATTAATGTTTTATTTTTTTCGTTTTTCTTGTTCTTCCAGCTCTCTTTATTATTGTTATTATTAATTTGTAATCAAAAAGGCACGACACGCAACTAAATTTCCACTGTTTAACGGCACATCCGGCGGATATACGTTTTTGGCTATCTTCACATACTAACACTGGCAGCAAACCATTAGTGGCCCAGTCGTGGAGTTAGCCATTAAAAGTTGACACCCCAACAAGCACCCACACTTTGGAGTGTGTATGGAGCAACAAGTGCACTGCCAAATATTTTTTTATTAACGTCAAACAAAGTAGCTTTTGTGGTGTCTCCCGTAGCGGAAGTTTGACAAAATGTTTGTCGGTAAGTTCATGCAAGTATTAATGATATACGTACATACATATCTACTATATGTATACTTCTCTTTGGCCGTTATGTGTATGTATATTGTAGGGTTGCCAATTTTTAGATTTTTCTGATCCCGTTATTTTAATTCTTGTATTGTGGTTCTAGGATTTCAGGAGTTTCAGTAGTTGTGTTATGGTAAATAATAATGTAACTTCATGTCAGGAGAAGATGTTCTTGAAATTATTAAACTAGTTCGGAACTATTTTTCGCCACAAATTCGACCATATCCTATTTTATCTCTATTTAGTTGGGTGGATTGGGCCGACTCCAATACCAGTATTGATACATATGTCGAACTGCAAAAAAAAAACTAAGCAAAAAATGGAGGCTGATTCCAGAGCTCGCAGATCTTAGTCTATGGAGTATCGGTGTCGTAGAGCACGTCGAGGTCACGGCACACGAAGGTGCACTCAGACTCTTTGACTTGGGCACAACGTAGTTTACTCAATGTTAACACTGAGTCTATCTTCATTTTATGAAGGATCGGAAATTTGGGGAACTAAGGTCAAACAATTTAAGTTTTTGGAGACGGATCTAAAATGGTCAGTACAGTCGGAGCTGTAATGGTTGTAATACTTCAGGCTATGCCCATATATATGCGTTTTACGGCTTCAGGTAGTGTATTTCACTTAGAGATCGATAATATACAAGGGGCATTACTTTGTGGGGATATCACCTGTAATAGCACGGCCCTATTTTTTGCCAAACAATCGTGTCAGCAACAATCACATCGAGTTGTTTGGTCAGTGCAGAGAGTGAACAATGAACCTGGTGAGTCGACATATCGGTTGCCTAATACTGATGCGTGGGCTCGTAACATACACGGAAACCAGATGGCCAAAGATGAGGCTGGGCGAGGATATGCTTTGGAGATCTCATAAGACAAATAGCTTCTTACCTCCCTCGTACTTATAAGGGGCTGTACACTTAAGTACTGGCTAGTTGGAAGCGGGACTGTCTACAAATCTGTGTCATTCTTACAACGAAGTACTATCTTTAAATATTCAAATTAGTCGCGGTACTTAACTGTAACTGGCACTGGGCAATTCATGCGACAGGGACTGAACGGGAACAGAATAACTAGAAAGTCTGCTGTTATATTATACGAGTTAGGGGGCTAGAATATTTCCGAGGTGGGTATGCCTATCGTTTAAGGCAACTAAAATCCACATCGATCCCGTTTCCGGTGTTGACGAAATCACTACCACGGCAGCCAGGCTGCTTTGTCCGTCACGTCCCATTCCATGAGTGGATGTGCCAACTAACAAGGTCAAAACTTCTAAAAAAAACTCTATTGAAAGAGCCCATCGGAATTAAGGGATACTAAGCCTGTAGAGCTTCTGAAATATCTAAACTCAACGGCATGAATATAATGCGACTGGATTCCCACCCTGGTTGATATGTCAGTTTTCCTGCAACAAACTTCAATGGTTAATTCACTACCGGTCGTGAAGTGTGGAGCTAGGGCCATTCGTCGCACCAACCAACCACCTAATTGTATTAGCTTTCACGTGTCTCACAGGCTCAAAGTATAATATAAATAAGTTAGTTGCAATATTTTGCGCTAAGCACTAAGTTTGGAGAGGACTAAATTTTCGTTTTGATTTCATAGAAAATAATATTCTTCATAGTATTGTAGTAGTCTAGCTCATGTATGATACAACACCCAAACTCTTACTATGAAATCAATAAGCTTTTTAATACGCATACTAAAAATACCGTAATTTTCGGGACAAAAAGAGTACATGGTATCGGAATGTGTCTCCCTACGTGAAATAGAAGCATGCATATTAACTTTTTTGGTTTAATGAGCTTAGCCAAAATAGTTTGTAGTGCAAGAGCTTTTTCCAGTTTTGACAAGTTGGATTACAACAAATATTTTTAATCGATACATATTGCGGTGCAAAGCTTCATACATATTATTGAATTTGCCATATGTTTTTGATCCAAGATTAGCATTTCACTTAACAATTTTACAATCCATTAATTTTGGAGTGTTTATATTAATTTATGTTTTTGGAAGAACTCCGTATTTTCTTACTCTGATTTTGTACGGAATACGGGTGTACGTGTACTAGAGTAAGAGGTCACATGGTAAGTCATGGAGGCCATAATAAATATTCCTCAGCAAAGCCTTACTTCAAGCATTTAGAAAGTATCGCAAGCAAAGAAGGCACTCACAAGTAAAATATCAAAGTGACCAATTGTGAGACAGTCCAAGAGATAGGAGGTATTTTTTGCTAAGACTTGTCCCATTGGCGGAAAAAAGTAAAATGACCGAAATTAACGGATCTCCCGAAAAGCTTTTTAAACTTAAAAGTCATTGATTCGGGTGGCATCGGATTCATTATCCCCTTGCAATTTATCAACGCTTTGAAGCATTCTCCTCATAACTTTACACAGATCACTTGTCTGGAAACCTTCCTTCATCTGCCGAATCATTTCGTATAGCTTTCTGGCATTATTCGTGTCGGTCCTTATACTCAAACCTTTCGTCCCCATGTAAATCATTTTCGGGGTTCGCCATAGTAAACTTATGAAAGCCGAAGTCCTTATCTGTGTTCGCGTAGGCAAGGAAAAATGTTAAAATACAATGTTGTGATGTCAGCACTTGGAGATTTGTTATTGCTGTTTTGGCGCCGTGGTCTATTTAACCACCACGAATTCGCATATCTTTCTTTTTTTGCTGGGAAAACTGTAGCCGACGTCGAAATACCTAGTTGCTGAAATGCCTTGAATCTTCCATCGCATATCCTGCAGAGCTGTGATTTCATACAAACATATATACGAGTATATAGGTCAACAGCCCTTAATAGCTGTTTGTTTAACTGTCTAAACGGTTTGACCTTCTAACAAGGCGCGCCAACCTACTCTATTCTTTGCCAGTTGACGCCTATAAGAAACGCCTAGAGATCGCAGATCGTTCTCCACTTAGTCTTTCTAACGGATTGGGGATCTTTCTCTTCCTCTGCTTTGATAGGTGGGTTCCGACAAGAATACCTTCCAAGCTGGAGCATCTACTTCCATTCGCATTACATGGCCAAGCCAACTTAGCCGCTGGGTTTTAATTCGTTGGGCAAAGTCGATGCCTACGTAGAGCTCATACAACTCATCATTAAATCCTATTCGGTAAACACCGTCGGCATCGCGTAGAAGCCCATAAATCCTTCGAAGAACCTTTCTCTCGAATACTTCAAGGGCCGACTCAACTGCTCCTGTCGTCGTCCATGCTTTTGCATTATCCAGATGGGCCGATACCGCTTCTCTTTTAAAGTGGCCCGTATATTCCAGGTACATGTTCTGATAACGCAGTGATTTAAACATTTGTCATGGTCGTTATCCGAAAAGAGGTCAAGTGCTCATACTAGACTTTGCTCGCTTTTTTAATTAAAGTTGTTTTTTAGTGATTGGCCCCAAGCCCAGCCCACAAAACCGTCAACTGAGTTTACATACCGAGCCGCTTGGTCCAAGATAGACTTCCCAATCACACCTCCTGGTGAACAAACTATATAACCAGAAGTGAGTCCTCACTTAGAGTATGTGGGAGTGAACTCACCAAGACATCCCCTTCTTTCACCGCACCCTTACCTGTCAGACAGGTTGGCTACCGAATTGTTCAAGTTAGGTCAGAGTGCACGAGCGGCTCCCTAATAGTCGATGTTGTGCATGACGCACAACTGGAACTGCTGGCCCAGGGGCGAAATCGCAACCTACTCACCTAACCAAGAGTGTTTTTTGCCGTTATACAAACAAAGGAAAATATATTAGGAGATATAGAATCAAAATATTATATCAAAATACATTTTAAGACTCAAACAAGAAATCGATTTTTTCACATCCAACGTTCGCTTCGCCCATCCACCAATCTGCTCGCACAATAACAATTTTAATAGAAATGTTTCTCAAATTTGTTCTAAATTCACCAAAATGAATTATTTATAAAATTTTATGTTCCAACTAACTTGTAAACTAAAGCAATTGTTTCTTCTCACAAAAATCTTATTATTGTGTCACTTACACTGAGAAGGTCGCAACCAAACAACCAACAGTAGTTCAAAAGTTCACAGACCCATGACATGTTCTGACCCACCCACAACAACCGCAACATTATGTGCATCACAACTGAAAACAAAAAGCCGAAAACTAAACTGAAAAACAAGTGTCACCAAAAATCTGATGCCAAGTAAAATGAATGTGTAAAAAGTACATATGTACAGTTGTGATGAAAATAAGTGCATACTCAAAATCTTTTTGACTCTATGAATTTTTTAAACCTGAACGGTAGTCTTCAGCTTTTCCCACCCATATTTTATTGACTCTAATCAGCTAAGTTTTGCTACCACAACTCGTGAACTATTCAAGGAAAAATGAAGTAAGAAGGCTAACAAATATTTCAACGCCATAGTGGAAAATCTTTCGAACTATAGTCATCCCGTTGAATTTAAATATTCGAGCAGCTCCCCAATCTTAATGTCCTTCAGTTCTAAAAGGCTCTCGAAAAAGGGTTTTCCAAGGTGGATTTTCTACGGTCCAGCAAAAATCCACCTTGTTTTACCCGGAATATTGCAGATGCGATATGAGCTATGATAGTCCAACATGAGCTCTGTTAGTCCAATCTCATTCGTGTGGCTGAGTCTCAATAGCACAGTGGCTGGTAAATCATATGAATATATTTTTTTCCGAAACCCGTTGCTCCATAACCAAATAATCTCCTAGAACTGCTAATAACTCTACACGTCTATAAACTCTACACCTATGTAATCCCTTTCACATACGTTTAGCCTCTCTAAGCCAGTGCTTTTAGATATGATCATTGATAAGTCCCAGGGATACAACCGCCCCTTAGATGCTACGGTACTCAGAAAAAAACCACGCCGGGGTAATTCATCGGCCATCTTATTTATCTGTATTTTACTATTCCTCGGCACCCAAATGAACGAAACACTATAGATATCGAGTCGATTTTTTCTCTACAATTACTAACCAAACTCAATGTTATCGTTGCTAACCCGCGAGCCAAAGCATATAAAAACGTTTAAGAGCAGCTGTAATACAGTAAACAGTTTGAATAACACTGGTATGACTGTCACTGTGAACAGTTTGAAAGACACTGAAGTTCATATAGGCAAACAGTAGTCACACTCGAATTAGGAAAGGATTAAGAGCTAAGTAAATCGGGATAAAGGGGTGAAATTTAAAGAAGAAATTAAGTCGGTTGAAAGGTGGTCAAATTAAGAGTCTATAAGGAGTTTTTAACAACGGTTTAAGAGAATGTTTCTGATGTGAGCAGTCCTTTATGGAATATGGATCCGGTACACTCCGTTATTAGCAAGTTCTGACATAGGATTCTCGATCTTAGTAGGGTATATTGTAAGGAAAAGCCCTAGCTGCGTCTTTCGGGGCCTCAATCTTGTGAGCTCCGTCCATCTGTCACTGAAACATTCTTCCTTTTTGTATAGGAATGCTTCAACCGGGTGAACCACATTATGCAGCGCAGTATCGGTTCGGCGACATATGGAAGAGACCCGTTGCGCTAATGATAACACTGGCAGCATTCTTCTTTAAATGTGGATATCCGGTAAAAAAAAAGTGATGACAGACAATAGGGGCTGGAATAGTCTTGCAGTAAACTCAGAAGTAGCCTAGCGCTCAACCATCACGACGGTACTAGCTCTAGCTCAATGCCCAAGCAATGATTCTCACTATCCGTCTTTACAAGGCGATGCCGTTGACAATGCATGACTTGTTCACTTAGCCACAACTAGTTCTCTTCTTGTGGTTAGTTCTAGTTGCGGATGAGTGATTATCGATAACTATCGCTTCTTATATTTGGTACAAAACGATTTACAAAGTGCATATCTCTTACGAAGTCTTAGACTTTGGAGAGTGCTGGTCAATTTTACGGCTGTGAATTTGAAACCAATGTCATTTTGAGTGTTGGTGCTATTTTCCCACACGCTACTGTATGCACAACGTAGTTTTAAAAGAGTTCGCTTGCATGTAGATACAGGGTGGCTAATGAAAGCCGCTACCAAAAAAAAATTAAATAACTTTTTTTCTATTTAATGAATCTGGTTAATTTTTTTTTTATTTTGCAGATTGACTTTTACGTTTAAAAAATGGATAACTGGGACACTGAAACAAGAATTTGGATTGTCCGCCGCTATCACGCACTGGAATCCGTAGTTTCGGTTCAAAGAGAGTATAGGCGCACGTTTGGCGGCAATCCTCCGAGCAGATGGACCATAATAAGACTTGTAAACAATTTTGCCGAGCATGGGACAGTCAACAGAAGACCTTACCATCGAAACCCTTCAGTTCGAACGGATGAAACAATCGCTGCTGTAGCTGCTGCCATACAAAACAATCCACGTGTTTCGACAAGAAGCTTATCTGCTCAAATGGGTGTAAGCAGACCGTCATTACAGTCAATTATGCACAAAGATTTGGACTTATTCCCATATAAAATTCAAATGGCCAACAAACTGAACGCTGCAGACTTGCCGATTCGCTTGGAATTTTGCCAGAAGATGCTTCAAATGGTGGAAGAGGATGGAAAAATGTTGAACTGTCTTTTCATGTCTGACGAGGCCCATTTCGATTTAAACGGCAACATAAACAAACAAAATTGTCGAATATGGAGTGCTTCCAACCCACAGATACTCCATGAGACGGAATTGCATCCACTTCGTGTCACAGTGTGGTGTGCAGTTTCATCACGCTGCATTGTCGGGCCCTACTTCTTCGAAGAAAACGGTCACACCGTTACGGTTACTGGAGACCGTTACTTGAGCATCTTGAGAGAGTTTTTCTATTCAGAATTACGCCGAATGAGAATTTCTTTCAACTCTGTGTGGTTTCAGCAAGATGGTGCAGCTCCTCATATAGCCCAACCTGTTATGACAGAATTGCGACGAAAATTTCCCAATAAGCTGATATCCAGAAACTCCACATTCCGTTGGCCACCCAGGTCGCCTGACCTTACTGCACCTGACTTTTTCTTGTAGGGTTATTGCAAACAGGAAGTCTTCAAAGCAAACCCAACAAATTTGAATGACCTAAGGCAATCCATTCGAGAAACAATTGCGGCTATTCCTGTCTCAACTCTCCAAGCAGTAATGAACAACTTTTTGGTAAGATGCCGCACATGCATCGACGAGCAGGGGGGGCATTTAAATTCCATTATTTTTAAAACTAATTAAGCTATATTTAATAAAATTTAATGAGATTTAACATGAATAAAAGAAAAATGAATTCCATACACTGAAAAAAAAATTATTTGAGTTTCTTAATGTAGCAAAATTCATCAGCCACCCTGTATATATATATTTTTGGTATATGTGTAGGAGTGTCCTTTGACATTTTCACTGTCCATCAAAAGCAATAGTTGCGTTACAAAGGAGTACTAGAATAAAATCTGAGTGCTTAATGAGAGACAACAAAGTAACCAAAAACATTAGCAATTTCCCAGAACGTAAAACAATTTATCTTCTCAATGAGATTCTTATTTAAGTATTTTGTTACGACTAAAAACGGTCGCTTCGTTTAGAGCAGATGAAAAACAAAATAAATGCATTGGAAATGTTTTCTTTTACTTTGTTAATGAATACTAATAGTGTTTTGAAAAGTTGGATTAAAATTTGAAAAAACTAAAAAAAATTTAAATGTTAGCGATTAGTAGAGAGCAGCCCAGTTAAAATTAGGGTGTTACTATGAGGCGTTGCAGAACCAACACATTACAAAAGTTGAAAGCGGCATGTGAGAAGTAAGTAATTTTAAAGTGAAATGATATTTTATTTTTTTTTTTATCCAAAATAATACTTGGCCACTCAAGTTGACGAACTTAATAAATGCGCCAAGTAAACTGCAAGTCCTGGCTGTGACTTCTTTACACAAAATTTTTCTTTTAATTCATAGCTCCCAGCGCCGTTTATAAATTGAGCATAACGCAGACATGTCAAACTTCATGCGCGCTTGAATGCCTCTAAAACGCATGACATACATACATACATACGAGTACATACAGGGTGGCTGATGAAAGCCGCTACCAAAAAAAAATTAAATAACTTTTTTTCTATTTAATGAATCTGGTAAATTTTTTTTTTATTTTGCAGATTGACTTTTACATTTAACAAAAATGGATAACTGGGACACTGAAACAAGAATTTGGATTGTCCGCCGCTATCACGCACTGGAGTCCGTAGTTTCGGTTCAAAGAGAGTATAGGCGCACGTTTGGCGGCAATCCTCCGAGCAGATGGACCATAATAAGACTTGTAAACAATTTTGCCGAGCATGGGACAGTCAACAGAAGACCTTACCATCGAAACCCTTCAGTTCGAACGGAGGAAACAATCGCTGCTGTAGCTGCTGCCATACAAAACAATCCACGTGTTTCGACAAGAAGCTTATCTGCTCAAATGGGTGTAAGCAGACAGTCATTACAGTCAATTATGCACAAAGATTTGGACTTATTCCCATATAAAATTCAAATGGCCAACAAACTGAACGCTGCAGACTTGCCGATTCGCTTGGAATTTTGCCAGAAGATGCTTCAAATGGTGGAAGAGGATGGAAACATGTTGAACTGTCTTTTCATGTCTCACGAGGCCCATTTCGATTGAAACGGCAACATAAACAAACAAAATTGTCGAATATGGAGTGCTTCCAACCCACAGATACTCCATGAGACGGAATTGCATCCACTTCGTGTCACAGTGTGGTGTGCAGTTTCATCACGCAGCATTGTCGGGCCCTACTTCTTCGAAGAAAACGGTCACACCGTTACGGTTACTGGAGACCGTTACTTGAGCATGTTGAGAGAGTTTTTCTATCCAGAATTACGCCGAATGAGAATTTCTTTCAACTCTGTGTGGTTTCAGCAAGATGGTGCAGCTCCTCATATAGCCCAACCTGTTATGACAGAATTGCGACGAAAATTTCCCAATAAGCTGATATCCAGAAACTCCACATTCCGTTGGCCACCCAGGTCGCCTGACCTTACTGCACCTGACTTTTTCTTGTGGGGTTATTGCAAACAGGAAGTCTTCAAAGCAAAACCAACAAATTTGAATGAACTAAGGCAATCCATTCGAGAAACAATTGCGGCTATTCCTGTCTCAACTCTCCAAGCAGTAATGAACAACTTTTTGGTAAGATGCCGCACATGCATCGACGAGCAGGGAGGGCATTTAAATTCCATTATTTTTAAAACTAATTAAGCTATATTTAATAAAATTTAATGAGCTTTAACATGAATAAAAGAAAAATGAATTCCATACACTGAAAAAAAAATTATTTGAGTTTCTTAATGTAGCAAAATTCATCAGCCACCCTGTATATGTAAGAAATGTGAAAATTGTGGGAAAACGACCTTCATTACACACTTATTACGTTTAATAGTTGATGTGCGTGTGAAGCACAGCAGGCGCTCTTTGAACAACTCAGTTTTATCGCTCAAATTATATTTTTAGTTTAATAAGCAAAATGCTTGTAAGACACTCATCCCAACCACCCTATGTACTACATGCATATGTGAGTATGTAATATAATAATTGCATTAAATCTCTTCATCATTTGTAAACTCAATGCTTCATTACCTTATTTATATGTCTGTCTTACATTTTTCCCTTCTCTTGCCATTGCCACAACAATTTATTTTACTGATTGCTCGACTTTCCCATATCACAGCACGAACTGTCATTTAGCGTCGACACTGAGGTCATCTATTAATTTGTTTCGCTTCTTCATACTTTTATGTATCAGTTATTATTAAGAATTGTCTTAACGTGTCATATATCACAAAGATATGCTAAAGCGGCGTTGCAGCGTAAGACTGAACTAGGCCGAAGAACTAATATTTACTGAATCATATCAAACTAGTCCGAAAAATATCAAAAGTGGGCCAGTAAAAGTTCTTATTTTTGGGGAGCACTAGGGTATAAAAGAGCTGCAAAAATCCCACTAAAACCTATTGTTTTCATTTTTTTGGCTGTTTTATTTTTTGTTGTTTCCTACACCATGGCTCAAAACGAATATTTGTTCACTTTGCCCGAAGGTATTAAAATTGTTTTCTCAAAAAAGTAACCACAACAATTGTTTAGACATATTTCGAACTACTTCAGCACTGGTATATTTCTGTCACAAATCTGAGCAGTGACAATTCTTAAGGTATATCCATGTTAAAAATAACGGTCGTTTATATACCAAAAAGACAGTTGGCTTACTAGTTGGCTTGAAATTCATACGAGTTGCGAAGTAGTTCACAACTAGTTGGTTGGATTCTAGGATAGCAGTTTAACTTGTTGATTATTTCGCATAAAAAATTATACAAAACACTAAATTACCGTTGCCGCGGTAAAAGTTGGTAACTACTTAAAAACAATTTACGGTAGAACGAAAAAAATAAAAAAAAATTTAAATGAAGAAAAGTCAGAGGAAGAGTTATGGAAAAATGCATAAGAATAACTAGTGAGAAGGGCAAAGGCTGAGGTAGAAGAAGAAGAAGAGGAATACGATGAGGGAAAATAGGTGAAAAACAAGTAAAGCTGTCATCCACATCCGTTTGTCTCGCTGGCTGGAAACGGCTTGCAAAAGTTGACTTATAGTCCAACCAATCTTATAAAAAGGCTTTATTTTGGTCGGGCTTCAGAAGCGGACTTCCTCATCTCTTGCGCGCCTTTTTGCGAACTTGGGATGTTCAATGAATCCTTGAGCTAGTCTCCAGGACAGCTTTTGCGCTCTTCGCACCGGAAAAACAGAAAGAGTGTTAAATTGGCTTGAAAATGAAAAATGGATTGTGTGAAAATAACGGGACAGTGAAAAATTTTTTAAATAATAGAACGAAAAGAGTGATTGGATTTGAAAAAGAAAACTTGATTTGTGAAAAAAACGAATCATGAGAAATTTGATTTTAAAAGAATAAATTCGGTTTGTGAACACTGCTTAAGCGACATAAGCTATAACGATTTATTTCGTCTATTTCATTTGCGCTGCACTCTCTTGTAATTCGCAAGCAGCTTATGAAATATCCCAAAGATATAGTTTATGTTTTGTAATCCCAAAGCGGGGGTTTTCACAACGAAAATGAGGAAGCCAATCCCGCGCAATGCCTCAGAGCCAACAGTGCTCGCCCCAAATTAATAAATAGAAGGTGTAAAGGTGCCCCACACCCCCCGTTCTATATAGAAAAAATAACTCAAATAAAAAATACTAATAATTAAAAGTTTAATATTCCCAAAATATCGCCCCTATGCAATATGTGCAAGGGGTTTTTCAGAACGAAAATGAGGAAGCCAATCCCGTGCAATGCCTCAGAGCCAACAGTGCTCGCCCTTCCTTAATGCATACAAGGTGTAACAGGTGCACCGCACCGCGTTCTATATAGAACAAATAATTTAAATAAATAAAATAATAATTACATAAATATTAGAAAAGGGCTCCCTATTTAATTTGTGCTCCGCACACCCCCTTTTTCTCTCTAAACTAATAATATAATATAAATAATAAAATAAAATAAAAAATAACTCAAAAAAACTACTCGCCCTCCATAAAGCTTGAAAAGTTGAAAAACAAAAAGAATAGCGGAACTTAGTGAACAACGGAACTATGAGCAAACTTTACAAGCACAAGCCATGGCAACAATTAAAGCGAAAAGAATCAAAAGAATAAGAAAATCAGAAAAAGTCGACGCGCTGACTATGATTAAATTTGTCAAAGAAATTAATTTCACCTAACCTAACCTCAACAAACAAACAAAGCTGTCCTCCACATTACGTACAAAGTAAAAACAAATCTGCTAAGCCTTGGGGCATCAGGTACATTGGAACTATATCCTAGATTGAAGGGATCTTGTTGATTCCCTTTGATAAAACGGCGCCTATACCAAATTTGAGCGAGATATCTCTAGATAAATCTACTCAGTACATCGTCCTGATCATTTAGGTTGACTTATTGTTGTAACAAAGCTATTACATATGTTCATGAAACTTATATTCAAAAGGAGTCAGAAGTGATAAAGGAAAATACAAGGACAAGTTTTGGAAGGCATAGGAGAAAGATTTGGTAATAGAAGTGGAAAGGTTAGATCAGTAGTAGAGCGAGAGGAAGAAAAGAGGGAGTGCCAGCGAAAAAGGAAGAAGATAAAGTAGAAAAAAAGTATAGGGCGGTTTGCGGAAGGAGAGAAAACGAAAAATCACCCAAACCTGCTAAGTGCGCATTCCTCAATTTAAATTCAAAAAAAATTTAATTGGTCTAACACAGAAATTGATGTATTTAATATTGAGAATGAGTAAAAATAAATTCAGAATTATCCAAAAAAAAAGTTGCTAACCCCAAGCATTTGGAAATATTCAAAGATGAGATTAACTGTCATTCGATAGAGATGATCACAACTTTTACCGCGGCGGTGACATGTAATAATGTTTTTACTGTGTTTGACTGTGATAATACAGGGTGGCTGATGAAAGCCGCTACCAAAAAAAAATTAAATAAATTTTTTTCTATTTAATGAATCTGGTTAATTTTTTTTTTATTTTGCAGATTGACTTTTACATTTAACAAAAATGGATAACTGGGACACTGAAACAAGAATTTGGATTGTCCGCCGCTATCACGCACTGGAGTCCGTAGTTTCGGTTCAAAGAGAGTATAGGCGCACGTTTGGCGGCAATCCTCCGAGCAGATGGACCATAATAAGACTTGTAAACAATTTTGCCGAGCATGGGACAGTCAACAGAAGACCTTACCATCGAAACCCTTCAGTTCGATACAAACAATCCACGTGTTTCGACAAGAAGCTTATCTGCTCAAATGGGTGTAAGCAGACAGTCATTACAGTCAATTATGCACAAAGATTTGGACTTATTCCCATATAAAATTCAAATGGCCAACAAACTGAACGCTGCAGACTTGCCGATTCGCTTGGAATTTTGCCAGAAGATGCGTCAAATGGTGGAAGAGGATGGAAACATGTTGAACTGTCTTTTCATGTCTGACGAGGCCCATTTCGATTTAAACGGCAACATAAACAAACAAAATTGTCGAATATGGAGTGCTTCCAACCCACAGATACTCCATGAGACGGAATTGCATCCACTTCGTGTCACAGTGTGGTGTGCAGTTTCATCACGCTGCATTGTCGGGCCCTACTTCTTCGAAGAAAACGGTCACACCGTTACTTGAGCATGTTGAGAGAGTTTTTCTATCCAGAATTACGCCGAATGAGAATTTCTTTCAACTCTGTAGAGAAACTTCGCCAAATGCCGTCGTCAATTCCATGTAATTAAACAGTTTCTATTTTGACAAAGCGATGTTCGCAGCGATTATTTAGCAGCGTTTTCTGATTATGTTTCAAGCTATATTTTCTACAACTGAAACTTTTTTCTATTGTTGAAATTTTTTTTTTTGTTGACAGAGAAATTCGGCTTTCTCAAATAGTTGTTAGCCTGGAGTAGAAGTTGGAGAAATCTTTTGCCCCCAAAAATATATGGGAAGCAGTAATGCTTTATTAATAACTTAAGAAGTTCTCCCCTATTGCTCCAAGATTAGTATACTCGAAGCATCCAAAAGGATGTTAGAGATGGTAGCCTCTTAGTCATCGCTTAGGGAGATCTCGCTTCAAGTTGTACTGAGAATTTATTTGATTGAGAAGTTATCATGAAAAAATAAATAAGTATGAGAATGTCTTAAAAATGCCATTAATGTCATTGCCGGTTATTCCTTCTAGTATTTTTATCATGGAGAAGACAATAAGAGAAAAGTCGACAATTTTCTAAAATATTGAATAATTGACTAAATGAATATCTAATTTCACTAAGGATTATTTTGATATGTAGATGCTTTAAATTTGCTTCTGTTTAAACTGAGTCTTACACTCGCAGGGATAGACTTCCAAATACGAACAGCGTTGATGAAAAATAGTCTCGATGAAGCCAAAGAGATAAATCGAGGGGCAGAAAGGACACTTAGTAGAGATGATGTAGTAAATGCTAGTTTCTCATAGAAGTAGCTAAAGGGTGAGAAAAACTGTTGTGACTATACTCGAATCTATAATTCTTTTACTATGATCGTCCTTTATGTATATGTCAATATTATAGAATCTTTAACTATTACCCTGCAAAAAACGATAGAGTATCAAGTACTAAAAAGAGATTCGATATGTATTTCATATAAAAAAGGTTTTCCAATTTACATGGCGATGTCCGCGATTGAAGTATCTAACCTACCCGGAGTACTCCATTACTTTGCTTCCGAGTACTGTATGGAGCACTTACATGAGAGTACTTTCCAAATGCTCACAAAAGATTACTCCATGGAGTATTCAACACCAAGCTAGAGAGAGAGTAGGTGTACAATTGAGGACAATGGGGAATGAGTATAATTGTTTTAGCACTCTGATACTCCTTAGAGAGTATTCTTTAGATGATTAAATGGAGTATTTCCCTTTTTTGCAAGTTACGAGACTTACTACTTGATCAGTATAAACCGAGTGCATAAAAAATGCACAGCCCTTAAAACATTGCTGTAGACAATATTACTGCGTGCTTTCTAAATTCAAACACAAGTCCATTGAACCATGACTATTTTTTGTTGTACTTACAACTTCGATTCTCTACTTAAATACACTTTTTCCTGCTTACTTTGATCACAATTAAAACGGGAAATGAGTAAAAGAAATGCAAAAAGGGGAAGTTTTGAAACTATCAAATAGACCGTTATTCCTAGGCACATTTACTTACATACTTACATCCTCAATTTATTGTTTTCAATTGCCATTGAAAAGGATCGACAATAGATCGAAATAGCGAAATTCGTTTACAATATACAATTATGCTGCTAACAATAATGCTATAATTATTGCTAAACAGGAATTGACAATTTAAATAGTTGAAACTTACCGACAGCACGTGCAAGCAAACATATGTACAGTTGTGTTCAATATCATAGTAGTGAAATTAAAATGGATATTGTTCGACGAAATATTAAGAAGTAGTGAAATTAAAATGGATATTGTTCGACGAAATATCAAGAAGCTGTTACTAATTTTCATTTTAAATATAAGGAATTATATAACAGAAAACACATAAAAGAAATTTCAAAGTTCACACGAAGTTCAGGAAAGATGTATATTGGAACGAAAACATACACTGAAGATGGTGGTCCGCCGAAACCGGTTTGTAACAAAACAAAAATTGACAAGGGATGACGAAAAATCGTTCCAATATACATCTAATATCCACCCTGTCGGAAAAACAGAAAATCAAATCAACCAAGTTCAGGAAAGTTAATTAAACTTTCAAAAATTTACATAAAAATTTTAATTTTTGGGAAGAATTTTTTTTTCAGTTTTAGCTCAACAATGTGCAAGTTAAAAGTACCTCAAAATTTTACCTGCATTTTTTTTTTGTAAAGGAAGTTGGGTATTTTTTTTCATAAAAAAAATTATTTTTCTTCATGCGTTGCATGGAAGAAATCACTCAACACCCTTGTAGAAAAAACTTCTGGAAATTCAGCGAAATTTTTGAGAGAGTTCTAACTTGCTTAATGTCATACTAAAATTGATTGGTCTGCAAAACTGCGTACTCAAAAATTTTTTAGAAATTCTGGCAAACAATTTAAAGATTTTCATGGCCATTTTTTAAAGTTTAATTAACTTTCCTGAACTTTGTGTGAACTTAGAAATTTCTTTTTATGTGGTTTTTGTTATGGTATTAACTATATTTTTAATGAAAATTATGAAAATCACAGCTACTTTTTATTTCGTCAAACGATATCCATTCTCATCGCACTACTATTATATTGCACACAGCTGTACATAACTACCCGGTAGGATATACCAATACTAAAACGGTGTAGTAAGTGTGTTGATCTTTTCAACACTGCTGGTAGCCATTTATAGCGCTCTGCTGGAGACATTTACGAAGTGCTTGTCTTCGAGAATCTCCCCTTCAGCGCCTTATTGACTATGTAGTTCTTTTGGAACCGCATGAATAATCTGGAATCCATTAAAACGGGTTTGAATGGAAATTTGTGCGAGTTTCTATTAATGCTAATGCATACTACTATCCACTAAATATAAATCTGGGAGCTGATGGGTATGCATTCCTGTTCACTCGTAAGAGTAGTTCTAGAGGCGAAGCTGTTTTGAAATTTCTTGCAGGGTATTCAAAATGCATTCAAAAAGAAATGGCACGCACTAAATTGGTCACGCATACATCCATAACAGTACACGATAATTGTTATGCAATTAATTAAAATCCCATGGAAAAACTGTAAAGGGAACTCGTGAATGAACAGATCTTCGCTATTGGTGGTATGATAAAGGAGAGACTTTCAGGAAAGGAGAAAAATATTTTCCTGATTTCCTTGCGTCTCAGCTTTGACACTGTGCTCCTTACCATTTAGACGCCCATAACTTTTATGATATAGTAATGAAGTGTCGCAATGGATCACTTAGCTTCCACAAATTGCACTTGCAGGTACAGAAACTTTTTGGTTTAACTCATCAATACAAAAAGCTAAGCAGAAGTCAAGCTACATATGTCTGCCCATTATTGATATTAAAGATAAATTAATAAGAGGAGTCATTATTAGAGTGACAGCGTACAAATCAACAGTCTTTGTAATTTTCGTCTATTTGTCTGTATGTTTGTTCGCGCATCACTTAAAAACTACTTCATATAATGGAATGCAAATTCCACCATTGTATTACTGGTGGTCTAATTAATCCTTTTTAATACGGCATAACTTTTGTCCTTACTGTATACCGTGATGGAAACAAAATTTGGCTCAAAATATTTGTATAAATATATCCCCAAATTCACAAAAAATACAATATATATATATAGCATGGAGAATGTGTATATACCATATGTTATGTAAAAATACATACAGCGGTATTTGCTAGAACAACAGAAGCCCAATAAACAGTTTTCAAAATATTGCCTGTTCTTCCTTTGGTTGCCTCGCGAAGCCACGCACCACCGCGGGTATCTTATTTTCACTAAAAAATAACAGCACAAATTTAGTTTTTATTTTTGGTTTCAAAAAGAAAAAAAGAAAAGAAAAGAAAAGAAAAGAAAAGAAAAGAAAAGAAAAGAAAAGAAAAGAAAAGAAAAGAAAAGAAAAGAAAAGAAAAGAAAAGAAAAGAAAAGAAAAGAAAAGAAAAGAAAATAAGAGAAAAGAAAAAAAAGAAATAAAAGTAAAATAAAATAAAAAAATAAAATAAAAGAAACTAAAATAAAGTAAAATAAATTAAACTGATATAAAATAAAATAAAATCAAATAAAATAAAATCAAATAAAATAAAATAAAACAAAAAATAATTCAAATAAAATAAAATGAAATGAAATAATAAAGAATAAAAGGAAATCAAGTAAAATAAAATAAAATAAAATAATACAAAATGAAATAAAAGAAAATAAAATAAAATAAAATAAAATAAAACAAAATAAAATAAAATGAAATAAAATAAAATAGAATAAAATAAAATAATACAAAATGAAATAAAATAAAATAAAATAAAATGAAGTAAAATAAAATAAAATAAAATGAAATAAAATAATATAAAATGATAAAAAATAAAATGAAATCAAGTAAAATAAAATAAAATAAATGAATACAAAATGAAATAAAATAAAATAGAATGAACTAAAATAAAATAAAACAAAATAAAATAAAATGAAATAAAATAAAATAGAATGAAATAAAATAATACAAAAAAAAAATAAAACAAAAAAAAAATAAAAAATAAAATAAAATACAATAAAATAAAATAAAATGAAATGAAATAAAATAAAATGAAGTAAAATAAAATAAAATAAAATGAAATCAAATAAAATAAAATAAAATAAAATAATAAAAAATGAAATAAAATAAAATGGAATAAAACAAAATAAAATAAAATAAAATAAAATAAAATAAAATAAAATAAAATAAAATAAAATAAAATAAAATAAAATAAAATAAACTAAAATAAAATAAAATAAAATAAAATGAAATAAAATAAGCTAAAATAAAATAAAATAAAAATAAAAATAAAATTAAATGAAATAAAGTAAAATAAAATTAAATAAAGTAAAATAAAATAAATTTCGGCAAAAGAATGTCTTCATTTATTACATACATTTATCGTCAAATGAACTTTTTTTAAAAAATATTCTGGAACAGGAAGCAACAAAGAATCGTGATAACCTTGAATAGTCGGAACAATATATCACTAGAAGCCTCCGCGCTTTCCTTTAACTATCAAAGGAAATTATTTTTTTTGTTTACATTTAAGGCCCGGTTTTCAGTCCTTGGTTAAGCTCAGTTTAAACTAAGTTTGCTTAACCTCGGCATAAATTTAAACTCCAGTTAAACTGCAGAGCGGTTTTTCAGTGAGAGTTTAAGGCCGCTTTTAAAATTTGGTTTTTATACGGCAACATTGGTTTTTTCTTTATCTAGATACGGCAACAGATAATATTTGTTTACATATTCAACGCCATTGCTTCTCCTCTGTATTGTAATAGTTAGGATTTCGCTAATTTCTGCATCACTATAATCACTTTCGTCAGATGATTAATCCAGTATTTAATTAAATATAAAAATATCGTCCTTTTTTAATTGCGTTCAGTTTGTTTCACAACCAAAACCATCAAATATGCAAACAGCTGACAGGTTAACTTAAGTTTAACCCTGCCAAATTGGCCGCTTAAACTACGTTTAAACTTCGTTTAAAGTTGACTGAAAAACTGCGTAACAAGTTTAAGCTTAGTTTAACTGACAAATTGAGTTGAACTTGTACTGAAAAACCGGGCCTAAGTGTTTTATTTCCTCTCCACCGAGTTTCGAAATTTTGAAGCAAGCGTCTGTAAGGTCAAAAGAGAATGAGAAAAGTTTAGTGGAAACATTCATTAAAACGCTTTTCTTCTTAATCTCACGAAATTGCTTGCCTACACTGTTTAAGCTTTTTGGATTTACGAGTATATGTATATGAATATGAGCAAAATAAGCTGGTCCAATTTACGAGAAAATTAGGATAATGAAAAAGTTTTGAAAGGTCTCCCAATAAACAATTTTGTTCGTAGGCTGCGTCAGAGTTTAGTGGTGTATCAACTAAAAATGCTTAAAGAAAAATTCTATGACTTGAAAAAGCTTCAGAAATGAAACAAAATAAGAAAAAAAATAAAATAAAAATTGTCTTTTCATTTAAGCCATTTGAAGATTATAGGTGTTATATTCAGTAAGGTGTTATATTTTTAAATTTAAACAGAAAGAAATTAAAAATTATAGTAGCTAGTTAAAATGTTTGAAAATTTACTACAAACAGGTTAAAAAAATTACTAAAAACTAAAACCCAAGCCCAAATTTTTAACCGTGTATGTATCAGCAGGTTAGATGTACATACTTACAAGAGTATTTATTTCGTTTTTGTAAAACTTTTGATCGGATAGTTCATTATGGTTTTAGCATACTTGAATGAATTTCCATTGAAGTTGATACACAGAAGTTGCAGTTCATAACAAGAAAAAGTTTGTTTTGGTGCTGCTTTAGTAGTTCACCGTATTCCAATGAAAGATTTCATGTGAGTTCGGAAAAGCAGTTGGACTTCTTTGATGTACTTAAATATTTCTTTTATTAGTATAAACAATTAACTTATTCACAAAACTACATTCATAATACTAAAAAATAAATTTTAGAAGGCCAGATGAATGAATGGAAATATGTAGGCCAACTGAGCCAACTAACGCGCAATCAGCCTTTCAAGCGAGTACAAGGTTCTATCAAGCGTATTGTGGACCGACTGATTGGGCCTTATTAGTACTCGTATTACTTTAGAACTAGTAAATCCACTATCGATCAAATGTTTATAATTCAAATCTTGAAAAAACCCGTGAGAAAATAATCGATACGTATCACCTCTTTCTGGATTTTAAATGCGCCTTCGATAGCACAAAAAGGAGCTGTACAAAATGTCATTGAGCAACACCAAAAGCTCAGTCAAAATTGGGAGAGACTTCTTCGAGCCTTTTGAAACTAAACGAGGTTTCAGAGAGGATAAGGCCTATCGTGCGGTTTTCCGACGACATTGACAATATTGGCAATAGCGCCCTAACTTCTGCTTACTCCAAACTGGAGAAACAAGCGGAAAAAATATATTTGGTGTTGAACTAGGGTAAAATGAAATACAAAGAGTCATCGCACTTGCGTCTTGGCAATCACTCCACTGTAGCCAACAATAATTTCAAAATAGTAACGGACTTCGATCACCTGGGAACCAGCATTAACACCAACAATAATGGCAGTCTAGAAATTCAAGGAAGAATCACTCTTGCAAACAAATGCTACTTCGGACTAAGTAGGCAATTGAGAAGTAAAGTTCTCTCTCCAAGAACGGAAATAAAACTTTATAATTCACTCATCGTACCCGCTCTGCTGTATGGTTCAGTAGCTGTATGGTGCAGAAGCTTGAACTCCAACAAAATCTGATGATTCGAGAGAAAAGTTCTTCGAAAGAGGGGCCGTAAATCGTTAACGAGGGCGTGTCCCGAGGAAGATTTAATGACGAGCTGTATAAGCTGTATGGCGACACCGACTGGCTTCGTCGGCTAGGCCATTTTGTGCGAATTAATGTCGATACTTCGATCCAGAAGGAATATTTTTCCGGACCTGTAGGTAGTAGCAGAGGAAGAGGGAGAACATCACTGCGATGGGAAGACCAAGTGGAGGCCGATTTGCGAGCTCTTGATTTTACCGATTGGCGTCAGTTGGCAGAAAGAAGAAACAACTGGCTCCTTTTGTAGGACGGCATTTAAAAAAAGATAGGAAGAAAGTTAAAATTTTGATTTTTTTTAAAATCGTACTGAATTTTTGACCGCATTTTCTTAGATTCAAAGTCTGAATAACACTCATTTTAAAATGAAAAAATAAGGAGGAAGACTTAATTCTAAAAATTGATTTTTCAACGGTAGAGTGACACTCACTTTTCTTCCGCCTCCCACCCTTTACAGTCTAACAAGATCGCTCTTTTCTACCATTTCCGCTTTCAACGCAACCTTTGCCGTCTTTTTCATAGTCAAATCTTAATGTATAAAACTCAATTTATTCATCAAAAAACAAACAAGAAATGTCATTAATGCCCCCGTTGATCGAACTGTCTCTACAGATCATTGATTATATTTTCTATTATCTACCACTTAATGGCTTTTAGTAAAAACACGCGCCCCCTTACAATTCACGTGAAAATTAAAAAACAAAACGAGAGTAATACAATACCAACATTTCAACTCACGAGCCCGTGTGCCGCCTGCCAACAATCTGCGTCACAGCGCGCGCAACACATCTGCTGAACAGATTTCAATACAATAACAATTGAGGATCAGTAAGAAAGTGATAGCACAAACATACATACACAGGCGCGTAGGTAGCAGCGGGCGGAAAACGTGGCGGTGAACAGCATCAAAACAAACGTTAATTATTTTCATATAAGCAACGAAACAAAAAAAAAAAATTAACAAGTAAGGAAGTCTTAGTTTGGGTGGAACCCAACATTATATACCTAGTAGTGATCTATTACGGCATACCAATTTACGCAGGTCTATTTTAATTCTTTTCAGTTCGTATTATAAAGCCAGCTGTTTGTTTTCAATAAAAACACTTCTGTTATGAGTTTTGAGCTGTAAATTAATTTAATATGCAATGGGTATATCATCATAAACCTCCTAAGAGATTTTTGCGCCAAGCTTCCCTTCCAATTTGTGGTGTGCCGTTTTGAATTTTTTCCTACAAATTGGCGGGACCTATAGATTTTTGCCGATTTCGAACGGCATCTACAAAGCCGAGAAGCCTACCATAGCAGAAAGACACTCGGACAGTTTGGTAAACCACTGCCGAGGGGCGACCCCGTTTTCGAAACTGTTTCAAACCACTTTTGATGTTACCAGTCCCAGGACTCGAACCGTGAACCTTCGTTCGTTGTGGTAGGCCTGCAACACTACTGCCACACCACCGTGGCCGCCATTAATTTATTTGGACATAAATAGCTTACCTACCAACAACTGCTAACCACATTTTTTCAAAATACCAAACATGGACATTTTATGTTTGAAAAATGTTGCGTTCAAATAGAGAAACGGACAGACAGACAGACGAACAGAGAGACGAACATAGCTAAATCGGCTCAGCTCATCGTCCTTATTATTTCAGTTTTTTTATTGATAAGTCCATATCTTCTTCTTCTCATACTTACAAGCATTTTATTTTCATGGAAGGTATGAAAATCAAAAAAGGTATATAACTTCCCTATTGCAGTGGGGTATTTTACTTGTGTTATGCGATCTGCAAACTTGACAGTGCAAATCTGATTGATATAACTTGCTTAGTTGTAGAAATATCGCTTTTTAAATTTTACAAACAAATTTTTCAGAACTATGTTAAAAAACTGGGCGTGGCCGTTGACCGATTTCGCCCATTTTTACAACAAACATTTACCTTTATATGTACAACATTTTCGCCAAATATCGTTTCGATAAATCAATTTTTGCCGGAGTTATGGCATAAAAGTTTTGTAGAATAATCCACTATAGAAGGGGCGGGGCCACCCCCATTTTCGAAAATTTATATTTTTCGACTTTCACGAACACTTTGAAAGTGAAATAGAAATGATCCTATGATCCTTTTCAAAATATTTTGTATAAAAGTGGGCGTGGTCCTTAACCGATATCGCCCTTTTTTTCCGGAACATACCTTGTATTAACATAAATATGCGTGCTAAATTTCGTTTTGATATCTTGAACGGTTTTTGATTCATGATTAATATTATTTCTAAATTTGACTTAATTAAAAGTGGGCGGTGCCACTCCCATTCTCAAAAATTTCTTTCAAAATGTATTTTCTGCCTTAACATTAATGCACACTTCAAATTTAATCCTTATTAGTGTATTATGTATTGAGTAATCACTTTTTTGTGTTTTCGAAAGTATTATATATATAAAAAGTGGGCGTGGCTATCAGCCGATTTCACCCATTTTAAATAGCGTTCGGACATGGGTGCCAAGAAACCTGCATGCCAAATTTCATTAAGATATATCAAAATTTAATAAAGTTATCGTGTTCAGAGACGGACGGACGGACGGACATGGCTTAATCAAATTTTTTTCATCCTGAACATTTTGATATATATAAGTCAATATCTATCTCGATCTGTTTATGCCGTTACGTACTGCCGTTAGGCGACTGAAGTTAATATACCTTGTGTGCGTAGTACTACTAGGTATAAAAACAAAAAAAAATGTATGCTCAGCGTTCCGAGTGAGAAACGTGTAAAAAATATGAAGACAAGAAATGTTATAGAGGTATTCGTTTATAGCACACGAGCACGAGCGCAGGGATGACGTAAAAAAGTACCGCAGACAAACAACAACGACGCGTCTCGGTAAGACGACGCTTCCCCGAAAATGTATCAGACGAGTGTCCATACGAATGACAGGGGGAGCCAACGTCTAATGACAATTTAAATATTTATGGCATAACAGCTAAATTCGGAAGCCCCTTGTTGAAGCTAAAAAACAACAAAAAAAAAAAGAATCTCCTCTTTGCGGATGTATATTATTTTTGTGTGTATTTCGTGTGTACAATGACTGCCGGTAAGAGTGTGGGGTGGAACATCTGCAAGGTAATGAGATCGCACGTTTTACTGTCCAAAAAAAAAAAAAAAAAAAATCTCAGCAAATGTAACCACAGGTTGATGTTAAATGTCAATTGTTGCACCCCAGGGGATTAGGTGATTATATTTTCTTTTTACTTTCTACGCAGTGTCCAATTGTAGCGTTGAGTTTAAGAGAATGCGCAGCGCGAAGAAGGTTAAAGCAAAGTGCTCTGGTGACATCACAACAATGCAGTTATTTTTAGTAGCCAAGCGCTTATGTCGCATTTCGTTATTGATTTATATGAATCTCACTTTATTTGTAATTCGACACACACTTGTCACTACCACATACATACATACGGATCGCAGCTATAAATGCTCTTTCAATTGTTGCATAGTGCACGCGCGCATGCAAGATGTCAACTGCACTGCACCTGCCTTTGATGATCACAAGAGATAAGTATTTAGTTTGGATGCAGGTAGCCAGTAGACGTTTGTAGTAGGCGTGTCTGCGGTTAGTGGCTAGTTTGTTTTTTTTTTTGGCAATTAAAGGAACAAAAGTCTCTACAGTTGTGCCACCACTAATTAAGATGCAACACACCTTGCTTGTACTTCCGATCTTACCTTCCGGTATGAGATGACTGCGCTAGAAACTTACCTTTGGGGCATGCCTTGTGTTTGAGAAGACAAAATATCTCTATAGAAGGACAAATTTGATACTTAATCTAGCTCGCTTGGCTACATGCTATCGCGCTTCTAGTGCTTTTTAAACCCCTACTAGATCGCTTTCAATCTATTTTACATGTAATCAGCTGGAGAATTGAACATGGCGATGGAAATTGTCCCCCCTGCATTACCTCTTCGACAGCTCCGAACTATTTAAAAATTCGACAGGTGAACCTAAACCATTTCCAAATTCTGCAGTTTGGATGTAGTTAGTTTACAATTTAAAAAAATATTTTGAGAAGCCTTCCATGGTAGAACTAAACTCGGAGACATTTTGCCAAATGGCTGCCTACGGTCGACCCCCGTTTTGTAAAATTTGTTCAAACCACTTTTGATGTTACCTTTCCCAGGACTCGAACCTTGGACCTTCGGTGTGGTAGTCCAGCAATACTGCCTCCACACCATTGCGGTTAGTTTATACACGGCTATGAACCAAATATACTTTTTCGGAAAGGGGAGAAAAAATAAAAATACACGTGTATCGGCGATTTTCATGTACACGTCAGAATTTTTTTTTTTATGTATAACACTGCGTTACAAAAACGAGCTTTCGCTCTGTCCTATGAACCAAATATACTGATAATTATGTATAATTATACATTTAAAAAAAATTATATTTATATATTCAACATTTTCGGCAAATTTTGTTCCAACAAATCAACTTTTGCCGGAGTTATGGCATAAAAAGTTTTGTCGAATAATCCACTATAGAAGGGGCGGGGCAACGCCCTTAACCGATTTCCCCTATTATTTCCCAGAACATTCCCTGTATTCATGGAAATCTGTGTGCTGAATTTCGTTTTGATATCTTGAACCGTTTTTGATTTATGATTAATAATATTTCTAAATTTTATTTAATCAAAAGTGGGTAGTGCCACTCCAATTTTAAAAAATTTCTTTAAAAATATATTTCCCGCCTTAATGTTATTGTACACACAAATTTCATCCTTATAGTTGGCGGTAGTGTTGCTGGCCTACCACAACGAAGATCCAAGGTTCGAGCCCTGATACAGGTAATATCAAAAGTGGTTTGGGAAAGTTTTTTCAAAACGGGGTCGCCCCTCGGCAGTGGTTTGGCAAACTTTCCGAGCGTATTTCTGCCATGAAAGGCTTCTCAGCAAAAATTCATCTGCTTTGTAGATGCCGTTCGGAATTGGCAAAAAACTGTAGGTCCCGCCAATTTGTACGAAAAATTAGAAGCAGCATACCACAAATTGTTGTTTATTTTCTTTTATCTCAAAATTTACTTAATTTATCGTGTTCACAGAGAGACCGACGGACGGGCATGGCTTAATCAACTTATCTTTTCCTCCTGAACGTTTTGAAATATTTAAGTTAATATCCACCTTGATTAGTTTATGCCGTTACATAATACCGTTAGGCGTAGCACTACTAGATATAATTAAGACATGATAAGCTCAATTCCGTCAATAAAAATTCAATTCAATAAGTCGTGCCTCCAAGAACTCTTGATAGCGAGGACAAAAATATTTAAACACGTATGTATGTATCTACAATTTTATTAAGGAACACTATTTTTATTGCAATAAGCTTAAAAGAACAATAAATTAAAAACAAGTATGATATTCCCCAAAGGAAATTTTCCTGTAAATGTTAATTACGTACTTCGCAAACACATTGAGTTTAGCACTTTTAACAAAGTTTGCACTATTTCTTACCAGTTTTTTGCAAGCCATTCCGGCAGATGAGTGTTACGGTTGAAGCGAACATCGTCAACAGGAGACACAGCTTTTCTGTCTACACTCAGAAAATCAGGTAAAGATCACGGGAAGATCTCTTTTGTTTAACTGTAGCTTAGTTGGCTTGTTGATTTGTTTTGTGCATTCAAGCAGCTGTAATATGTTTACTTCTTCGTCATAAATATTACTGTAATTATACATCTTCTTGATATTAATTTGACCATAAAGAAAGTAAGCTCGTTAAGAAAACTCGGGAGATTATGCATCTAAAACAATGGGTCATATCATGTCTGACCTTTTTCACCCTTTCCTCATCTCGGAATTATAGGAATGTTTTACTAAATTTGATGTTGATGTGCCTCGCTTCAAAGCACGCCGGTTCGTATTTTAAAAAATATAGAAATATTTGGCAGGAAGTTGAAAGTGTAGATCCTTACTTACATGAAGTTTAAGGGTGTATTGTGCCAGATCAACTTGCTAAATTCAGCCAACCCATTGTTAATTGATTTAATATCTGAGATTAACGGTAAAATAAGAGTGAAACAAAATCAAGCGCACTCTACGGCTTTATTTGAACAGAGAACGTGTTTTGTTAAGCCAAAGTTTCGTTAGAAGAGTTCGCTAGACCGTAAATGACTAGTCTGTGATAATTGCAAAGATCTTGTGGAACAAAGTTTAAAAATAAGGTACACCCTAATGGTCGTACATTCATATATCTGTACTCCCGCTTGTGTTCCTATATCTTTAGTATACATTTTAACATTAACACACACTCGTCTTTATAGTTGTCGCACAACCAATAAACGTCCTATTATTTGAAATTTTATTGGTATACTTGACACCTCTAGCAGGTAGTAAAATGTGTAATATCACACTATGTTGTTGTTCCTTTATATAGCGAAACATATTTTTGACTTTTTCTTGACAGTTACGACAAAAGATAATATATGCTACGTATGGCACAGGACGGCAAATGTCTTGTATGTCTTTTGAAGAGTAATTTTTTATTGGTAGAGGCTACTGAATAATAAAATAAAATAAAAAAATTAAAATAGAATAAAATAAAATAAAATAAGATAAAATAAAATAAAATAAAATAAAACAAAATGAAATAAAATTAAATAATATAAAATAAAATAAAATAAAATGAAATAAAATAAAATTAAATTAAATATATTTTGTTGTTGGTTTTATGGTCTGTTCATTTTTACATATTTTGTGTAAACATGATTACATATAGACAAAATACATTCAATTAAATAAATAAAATAAAAAATACAAAATAAAATAAGGTAAAATATGAAAAGCATAAAATAAAATGAAATAAAATAAAATAAAATAAAATAAAATAAAACAAAATAAAATATAATGCACTATAATAAAATAAAACAAAATAAAATAAAATAAAATAAAATAAAATAAGATAAAGTGAAACAAGAAAAAATAAAATAAAATAAAATAAATAATATAAAACAAAAAAGATAAAGTAAAACAAGAAAAAATATAATAAAATAAAACAAGAAAAAATAAAATAAAATAAAATAAAATAAAATAAAATAAAATAAAATAAAATAAATAAAATAGTAAAAAATAAAATAAGGTTAAATAATAAAAGAATAAAATAAAATAAAATTACAAAAAAAACAACAAAATAAAATAAAGTAAAACAAGAAATAATAAAATAAAATAAGATAAAGTAAAACAAGAAAAAAAAATACAATAAAATTAATAATATAAAACAAAAAAAGATAAAGTAAAACAAGAAAAAATATAATAAAATAAAAGAAAAAAAAATAAAATAAAATAAAATCATAAAAAATAAAATAAGGTAAAATAATAAAAGAATAAAATAAAATTAAATTTAAAAGCATAAAATAAAATAAAACAAAACAAAATTAAATTAAATAACATAAAATAAAATTAAAATAAAATAAAAAAAAATAAAACAAAATAAAATAAAATGAAGTACAATAAAATAAAATAAAATAAAATAAGATAAAGTGAAACAAGAAAAAATAAAATAAAATAAAATAAATAATATAAAACAAAAAAGATAAAGTAAAACAAGAAAAAATATAATAAAATAAAACAAGAAAAATAAAATAAAATAAAATAAAATAAAATAAAATAAATTAAAATAAAATAAATAAAATAATAAAAAATAAAATAAGGTTAAATAATAAAAGAATAAAATAAAATAAAATTACAAAAAAAAAAAAACAAAATAAAA
Organism: Merzomyia westermanni; assembly: GCA_949987695.1. Lineage (NCBI taxonomy): Eukaryota > Metazoa > Arthropoda > Insecta > Diptera > Tephritidae > Merzomyia > Merzomyia westermanni. Next base: position 197,769,917 of record OX465288.1, read on the forward strand.
TAAAGTAAAACAAGTAATAATAAAATCAAATAAAATAGAATAAAATAAGATAAAGTAAAACAAGAAAAAATAAAATAAAATAAAATAAAATAAATAATATAAAACAAAAAAGGATAAAGTAAAACAAGAAAAAATATAATAAAATAAAACAAGAAAAAATAAAATAAAATAAGATAAAATAAAATCATAAAAAATAAAATAAGGTAAAATAATAAAAGAATAAAATAAAATAAAATTAAAAAAAAAAATAAAATAAAATAAAATAAAGTACAATAAAATAAAATAAAATAAAATGAAATAAAATAAACTTTAATTAAATTAAGCTAAATTAAATTAATTAAAAAATATTAAATTAAATTTAAATTAAACTAAATAAGATAAGATTAAATAAAATAAAACAATAACAATTCATTTAAATTTATATGCTGGATAAACATGTTTTCACATCAAACTTCGCGAATAATTTGTATTCACTACTAGCCAAGCTTTCAGTGATTAATTTTATGAGTTTCTTAAAGGCGGATTAAGGCCCTATTTTTTAGTCCCTGGTTAAGCTCAGTTTAAACTAAGTTTGCTTAAACTCGGCATAAATTTAAACTCCAGTTAAACTGCAGAGCGGTTTTTCAGTGAGAGTTTAAGGCCGCTTTTAAGATTTGCTTTTTATACGGCAACCTTGGTTTTTTTTCTCTAGATACGGCAACAGATAACATTTGTTTACATATTCAACGCCATTGCTTCTCCTCATTTATCCCAGAGCATATCCTATATAAAAATTTTCTAAAAAGCAGGTAATATATTTTTAAAAAATCAACGAACCCTGCTCAAAATTTCTTCTATTTTACTTTACGAAATAATACAAGTTCTGGTGACCACTTCACACTTACCATTTTTGTAGCTCTCTTTGCCATGTGCCAAGTCTGGACACATGTTTTTGAGATAATCCTTAAGATGTGGGTTTTGTTTTTCTTTTTCGCATTGCCCTGTTTTAACAAATTATGTATCCCGCCTTCATGTCGCATTTCAAGCGTTACGGTCTGACCATCGTTGTTGTTTTAAGGGCAGACGCACTTCCGTACTTAAAAAGTGTTAAATACATCCGCTACTTAAGAACTTACTACATACATTTAAGGATACATACTTTTCATTCCAAATGTTTTGTTGTAAACAAAAGGATAGTAAAGATAAAGATACTTGTATATAAGTTTATAGAGGACGAACTTCGTACCCATACTTGAATTTGGGTACTTAGTTAAAGTCGCCTTGGTTCATTTTTGTAAGCAACTTCTTTTCGATAAAGATTTTCGCTCTCTTATTTATAGTCATGTAGTAACCCTTAATTGTATGCTTTTTATCTGCTCTGTATTCTTTTGATGGGAGAAAATTGAATGCAGGCAAACAGTCCTCCATGTTGCATTCCTATTGTTCGGCCAAACAAAAACTACACGAAGATCAATGGTGGCGGGTAAAAAGGGTTAATATGAAATATGTATCTTGTTACTAGTACCAAAGCTGTAGCTCTTCCAGATTTTGTGCATGTAGCCCAAAGTCCAGGTATAACCCCCTTAACTTTTAGTTTGAGGAGGTCGCCTGCGAATCACCTCCAACTAGAAAAATCTTCCGATCCTATAAGAGGTTACTTCAGGCCAGCGCTTACTCAGCCAACATGTACCCCATCTGTTTAAGAGAAGAATACAGGTGGAACAGTGGAACCCCAAACTCCGTACAGCCTGCGTGTGGCTCACAAATACCTAATCGGACCAAAAGCTTCAAGTTAAAGTGACTCAGGTGAGACGAATGGTCAAATAGCTTGAGAAAGTGGAGAGAAAGATGTCAAACATTATCGAACCACCCTTGACTGGAACAGATTTGAGCTCAAACCCTTAATAACCGCTTGGCTATTCGTGTAGACCTTTCATTCTGTATTGAAGTCGGACTGCTTCGGGCTTTCGCGCAATATCCGCTGGAGGTACATAAATTTAGCTTAGACTAGGTTGCGAGTGCCAAGCTGAAACGCTACGCTTAGGCCACCAATGGGCTCGTTGTCATGCCCTATACGGTTTCTAGCCCCTTCTAGAAATTCGTGGAGTCATTAAATTACGGTAATCCATTAACTTCAACTCTTGATACCTCGGTGAGGTCGTAGGGAAACGGTTCACCTAGAATAGCCAACCGTCGTCTTCTGACTGCTGGACATTGCTAAATCAGTTTCTGAATGCTCTCTTCCATTTTAGTACATCTGCAACTGCGACAGAAATCATAGGACGTTACCCCCATTCTAGCGCCGAGAGTGCCTATTAAACAGTGGCCAATGGCGGCCCTTATCATAAGAAGGCCAGGTCAGGTTATTGTGCCTGTGTTTACACGAAACCAGAAAGTGGCCATGGGTATACCTACTGAGTCATTTCTCGGGAGGATATGGTCCTTGCCAACTTGTCTGCTCTGTAGTTGCCTTCAATATCCCTGTGTCCGGGTACCCATATAAGACTGATACTGAAGTGTTGAGCCATCTCGTTAAGAGATCTGCGGCATTCAGTGATCGACTTTGTGTTGTTAATGGATGAGTCCAAAGCCTTTACAATGAACAGGAAGGCAGAAAAAGACCACTAAACCCCGATCCGTTGAAAAGATGCCCCTTCTACCTTCCAATCAAGCTTAGAGCCATCGGTGAATATGTTGATGGCATCCGGAACTGTATATTTTCTATATTCAGCATAAGATTCATAAGAGCTCCAATTATACCTACCAGAACAGTCCGCTGGGCGGTAGTCCTGCCCAGTGAATTACATCAGATAAACACTCCATAGAAAAGTATGGGTCTTATCACTATCTAGTCAGGATACAACTCTTGCCGAGAGACCCTAGCCCTTGCCAATGGCTCCTCAGCAACAGTTAAGCGCTACAGGGGCATTCATAAACCTATCATCCACATTGAAAGCTTTCTATAGAGATTTCGAGGTATTCAGCTCTATCAGCCAGTACTAGTGGTTCTTCACCAATCGAGAGTATTTTGGGGGCAGTCATCTAACGCCTTCTCGTGAAGAGCTGAGCTTGAAGAAAGGCCCGCAAGACTCTGCCTATCTATTCACAGGGAACCTATAGTTGAGACGACCCTGCTGATTTCGCAGTGTCCTCGCAGTTTCTATCACCAGGATTGCAATGCGCTTAACGTAAGCAATCCCTCTCCATACACTGGCTACAGGGTGTAGCAAAATAGCCACAACCTACAGAAGCCGCGATAGATATCTGCCTTGTGGCGCATCCCTGCACAGTTTTATTTTGATAGCGATGAAGGTCCTTCCCGATTCCGCTTTGGGAATGTCCAGCTCATCAAGGCTGACGATGTTTCCTGCCCTTCCTTTCAGCTCCACTGATGAAGCGAATATATACATGGTCGAAGAAGGAAAAGCTATTGACCAATTGTCCACCCTGCCTATCTACTATTATGACCTATAACTAAGTAGCACGATCAATGAAATCAATTCGTCTTTCACCACATAAGCTCAAAACTAAAATCTGCTAGAAAAATTGTTAGTGGGGGTCGACCTGTCAAGCTGTGCTATTAAAAACAACATAAACTATGAAGTTTATAACGGAATAGCTTTATGATTTTCTGAGTAAAATGGAAAGAGGAAATTAAAAATTTCAATAAAATAAATTGATAGTACAAAATTTTATAGAGATTCGATTATGAATTTATATTTTCATAATTTAGTTTTAGTCATCTTTTTCACCTGTGAACGAAGGCGCTTGATATCAAAAATACCTGAAATAACTTCCGGTCTTCGATAGATTGAAAAAGTCAGAGCATTAATAAAATGGGAAGGGTCATCGGCATCAGCTGAGATAGCAATGAATCTTCAAATATTTTTTATATTTTTATGCTGACTTTTTATGATTCCCGAAGTCAATATTTGTGTTCTTTACCCCACTCATTTCCAATGAATTTAAGTAAATAAATACACAAGAAAATTTTATTTTTTAAGAAATGCCATTTGAGATGAGTTCATGCACACAAACTCAAATGGAATACTAAAGACATATGAAGGGTTCTCCAGTTCAATAAAGATCGAAAGCAAATCAAATCGACAGCAATCAAATCAAATTGATATTGAATAGGCGAATTGTTGTACAATTGCCGCAGTTTTTGTTTTTGCTTGACTTGGAATGTGGCGCGCACGAATGCTCCCTGTTATTGCTATTTGTGTTGCATGCAACAAATGTTGCAAGTGAACTGCGAAGAAAGCAGCATAAACAGCAGCATAAACAGCAGCAAAGAGCATATCAAGAAATCCATTTATTTGAATATAAAAAATACTTATAAAAGCGTGTGCACATTACTGGCCTTACATGCATCCAAACATATCTACATTACAGTACATTTGAATGCATTTATGTTAGCGAATATGCTATTGTGGCACGCATACAGCAGTAACGACGCGCCGCCACATGGATCATTCGATCGATCTTTTGATTACCACAACGCTGATATTTAAATGTATAAACGTGTGTACTTATGTAAGTGAGCATTGCAATCACAAATGCACGGGCGTCTTCTTCCTGTTGTTTACTTAAATATAAATACAGACATTTTTATATGCATACATTTAATAAAAATATTGTATTTGCCTCATTTGTTTTTGTAGGCACATTTGCCTTATAGACTAAACAGACGAGAGGTTTATGCAAATATGTGATTGATGAGGATTTAATTGAGAATCAAAGGCGGCAATCCCCGATTAAAAAAATAAAATTAAGTGAAATAATATAAAAAAAAAACTTTATAAAATGAAATAAAAAATCAGGGTTGGTTCTGCCGGCTTCAGGTCAAAATTTTCATGTTTTAAAATAAAAACAACAAAAGTAATAATAAAATAAAAAAAATAAAATAAAATAAAATTAAGTGAAATGAAATAAAAAAAATAAAAAAATAAAATAAGAATTAAACAAAATAAGAATAAAATAAAACAAAGTAAAAAAAATTATATAAAATAAAACAAAAATAAATAAAATAACACAAAGTAAAATAAAATAAAATAAAATAAAATAAAATAAAACAAAATTAAATTAAATTAAATTAAATTAAATTAAATTAAATTAAATTAAATTAAATTAAATTAAATTAAATTAAATTAAATTAAATTAAAATAAAATAAATTAAATTAAATTAAATTAAATTAAATTAAATTAAATTAAATTAAATAATGTAAAAAATATAAGAAAAAATGTAATAAAATAAAATGAAATGTAACAAAATAAAGTAAAAGAAAAGAAAATTTAAATAAAATAAACGAAAAAAAAATAAAAATAATAAAATAAAATAAAATAAAATAAAACAAAATAAATTAAAATAAAGTAAAATTAAATTAAATAAAAGAAAAAAAAATATAAAATGAAATTAAAAAAAAAATTTTATTAAATTGCATAAAACAAAATGAAATAAAATAAAATATAATAAAGTAGAATAAAATAAATTGAAACAAAATAAAATAAAATTTAGTAAGATGAAATAAAATAAAATAAAATATAAAGGAAATGAAAGGAAAATAAATCCAAGAAAGGTACGGAAATGAAAGTGAAGGAGAGGACCAGCAAGAACAGAAAACAATAAAATAAGTTCAAAAGAACAGCAGAGAAAGGAAGAAAAAGAAGGCGATGAACAGAATAGCAAATAATTAATATAAAATAAAAATTTGCGGTCGAGTTTCAACCACTGGGCGATCTCTAATATCACTAATTAGGGTCAGTGTTACCGTCTGCCTAGTCTTTTATGCTTCCTTGCACGTAATCGCCACTGTCTTGTTGTTGTAGTTGTTCTTCAGTAGCCGTTAGCTAAACTGAGGGTCATAGAGTGGAGAAGTCAAAACAATAAAGGGGCGCCAAGAAGGGATCCGTTGTTCGATAGAAACAACGTGAGCCACATACAAAGTGTTGCATATTGAATAATACTAAAAATAAAAAATATTAAAAAACTTGTTGCAAGTCAACATAATAATGTACATATATCCAGACAAGTTCAAAAAGCATGTATACAGTTTATGTTGATCTTTTTGTCTTTGATACTTTTTTAATATCAACAGATTTTTGCATATGGCAAGTAGAATTCTTAAATTCCAATGGTTCATTTTAAATTCATACATCGTTTTTTGAAAGCTCGGGCTTCAAGTTCCAATTATCCTTCCGAAAGTTTGTCCAAGACACACGGCAAGGTCAGGGTTTGTGACTTTTTTGTGTTAAAATTTTTTTTAACATGGTTTCGTTTATCATTCGACCAGATGAACAATCTCTATTAGGTCGCTTTAAAAGCATATTAAATTTTTTTTTTTTTTGTAGCACTGTGTAATCTATTAATTGCGAAATTTATCGAGTATAATCCCACAACTCTTGCCGCCGTAATGCATCAATCTATACCTAAAATTCAAACCTCAACTTTCAATTGAGCAAAACAGTTGTTCTACTGGACCCATTTTTATAATTCAAATTTTAAAATATCATACCCCACCCATAAACGGGCATAGGACATTCTTTTAGTTAAACATTTAATAAAAAATATGTTTAATTTAAGTATTAAATTTATCAGTGAGCCTATGAATTGCTAGACCGTTTCCCATTCAAGAGTTTGTGCTCAGAGAGCTGCAACAAAACCACATATTGCTCTTTAAGGTCCTCTCGTTTTGTACTCGCAGCTCCGAGGTAGAGATAGGTGGAAGCAGGGCGACACACACAGAAGTATATACCAGCATATAAAACTGTGAGACAGATAGAGCTGTTATTAAAATGGTCGAAAAGTGTCGCATTAGATTTAATTTCTCGAAATTGTTACTGAAATATAATCTATACGAAAGCACCTCTGTACTTTAGTGCGAGCACACCCATTTCATATCGAGCTGTCAACAATACACGGAAATAAAAGGACAATAAAATGAAATCAACTTTAAAGCTCTTCCGCAGCTAAAATTTCTAACAACTATAGTAGTCAAGAAATAAACTCATATGGCGCACACAAAAGGGTTAAAAACTGCGAACACCCCAATGAAGGTGCGGCTCCACTTCAGTGTTTACAGATTTACGACTACAACTACATGTAACCAAAAAGGGAGTATCTAGTAATAACAATAAAACTTAAGTGAATACTTCTTTCAGCATTGCCAAGTAGAGCCAGGCACACTGAGGCATGCAACACTTGCATTGAGTAGTGCAATTGAAGTGTAAAGATCACTATAAAATGTAGGAATGAAATTGGAGCAGGAGCAGAAATATATCAAATTGTATGAAGAGTACATTTAGCTTGATGTTTTTGAGCGCAAGCCACATAAATTATTAAAACAACTACGCTCAAATACAGCTCTTTTGGTATTGCTCAGGATTCCAACGTGGCGCAAGTTTTTGAAAATGACTCCAAGAAAACATGCCGAGTCTATGAACACTCACTTTCACACATGTGCGTAGCTACCCTGTAGGGAAAATCTCTTCAATTTTCGATTCTTCAATATCGAAAAAAGAAAGGTGGCCACTACATTTTGTACTTAAATTTTTTTGCCTTATACTTCTGATATATCTAAAGATATCGTGAAATTTAGAGAACAGTGTTTTTTTTTTTTTTTCAAAAATAAGAATTTTTTATTTTTTTCAAAAAATGTTTATTTTTAATTTTTTAAGCTTTTAGTCGAGTTCAATTGGTTAAACACGAAATTACACATTTTTGATCACTGAAACATTTTTCTCGTGCTAGTGTAATGCAAAAACAAAAATATAAAATAAAATTGCATGCAGATATCTTGATTTTGTTAATACAAGATTTTCTGAAATTGGTAATTAAAAAAAAATGTTTTCTTTTTCAAATTTAAGTACACCAGAAAACATGCTGAATATAAAAACTCAGACTTTCACACATGTGTGTATCTGCCCTGTGGGGAAAATCTCTAAAATTTCAAATTTTAGAAAATTTTTCATTTTCAAAATCGAAAAAATTTAAGGTCGCCATTAAATTTTGTACTCAAGTTTTTTCATTATACCTCTGATATATCTTAAGATATCGTGAAATTTTCAGAACAGTGTTATTTATTTTTTCAAAATTAAGAATTTTTTTATTTTTTCCAAAAATTTTTATTTTTTTCAAAATAGAAAAAATTAAAGGTCGCCATAAAATTTTGTATTTAAATTTTTATGCATTGTTCCTCTGATATATCTTCAAATTTTGAGAACAGTGCTTTTTATTTTTGCAAAAATAAGAAGTCTTAAATATTTTCAAACATTTTTATTTTTAGCTTTTCAAATACAAGTTCACATTTGATTTTCAAAAGAAATCTAAAATTTTGGGAAAAAAATTCATTTTGGTATTTTATTCATATGTCACTAAGTGCTTGCGAAAAAGAAATCGGCTACTAGTTCCGAACTCGTTTCAAATCCCAAAGTTTAGATGCAGTTCGCTTACCGGCACCATTTCGACCGTTATGAATTATTTCTAAGACTTTTAAATTTTTAACAAACTAGTTACGATCGATCTAGTCACTATTTGGCATTAATGAAAAACTAGTTTAAAATTTCGCAGTATTGTTTTTAAGCTCCACATCAATTGTAGGCTTTTTAAAGCGCGTCAATATAGCTATAAACGAACTAGTTACTATTTGGCACTAGTTTCGTACTAGTCTAGAACTTCACGGTTTAGATCTAAGGCAATTCCAAGCTCAATATGAATTTCTCTAACTCCGATAAAGCTTGTTAGCTGACAGCATATAACATAGTGACTTAGAATTTTTGAGTCGAAAAGGGCTGTTTTTTTTTCAGTGTAACACTGTCTACTTCATTTTCGCTAGCTGCTATTTGGCACCAGCTGCGAACGAATTTAAAATTCCACAGTTTCAATCGTTCTAAATCTATCCCGATCTGTTTTTCGAACTTCGATCGAACTAGTTACTATTTGGCACTAGTCCTGAACGAAATAAAAATTCCACAGTTGCGATCGTTCTAAATCCATCCCGATCTGTTTTTCGAACTACGATCGAACTAGTTACTATTTGGCTCTAGTCCTGAACGAGTATCAAATTCCACAGTTGCGATCGTTCTAAATCCATCCCGATCTGTTTTTCGAACTTCGATCGAACTAGTCACTATTTGGCACTAGTCCTGAACGAGTATCAAATTCCACAGTTGCGATCGTTCTCAATCCATCCCGATCTGTTTTTCGAACTACGATCGAACTAGTCACTATTTGGCACTAGTCCTGAACGAATTTAAAATTCCGCAGTTTCGATCGTTCAATCAATCCTGATCTTTTTCTCGAACTACCATCGAATTAGTTAATATTAGTTAGTTCCGAACGAGCTTAAAATGCATTCTAGCTCTTTTATCAGTGCCATATTGATTGTTCTGAAGTATTTCAAGTTACACATCAATTGCGTCACTACATTCGGACTAGTTACCATTTTTCACTGGCGCACTATTTTTGCACCAGTGGATTTTACTGCAGGGTATATATGCAGGTTACACCCTTAATCAAATTTTAAACAGCCAGCCAGTGTATGCAGGCAACAAAGTTGCTTTACTACTCTAGCGGTTCGTCTTAAGCAGAAACTGCTATCACTTCAACTCGATTTTATAGACTGCTTCTAAGTGGCATGCAACAGACAGTCGCACAGACAAACTGCAACCTTTACGCCGTTTCTCCTGCAAATCATCCTGTTTACGAGTAAGCGCATAAGTGTGAGTATACTTCCCACTCCCGACAATACTACCAACACGAGTAAGTACTCCCTCACAGCTCCGTGCAGCACATGTGCTATTTTCTTGACTATTTTATTCGTACCAAATAGTTTCCAGTTCTTCCTTTACTCTACGTCGCTCGTCTCTGTTGTTCCTAAACTCGCCATTGCCACACGATCATGGCCATGCGGTCCGTCTGCACAGCAGTTGGCCACTTCACTTTGTGTTCTTTTTGTTTTTGCTGGGAGTGCATATGTACTTGAATTGCTTTTGTTCTTTTCAGAAAAAGAAAAGTGTTTTTTTTCTAATTTTTCTGGACGCTGCTAATTTGCTGTTCTCTGAAACACATTAGCAGAAATTCCACCTATGGCTGTTTTATTTTTCTCTAGAGAATTTGTTTTGATATCTCCATGTGTATGGGTATGTGGGATGTAATGCCAACCTAAAATAGTTTGGGAACTCAGATTTAATTAAAAAAAATTTCAGAAGCGAGCAAAAAGAATCGGAGAATCCGAGCCTCTTAAAGGATCGACTTTTTCGAGTGTTAGCAGAATCAAGAAGGGGAGTAAAGGAACCGAAACAAGTTTCCAAAAAGTGTGAAAACGGGTTAGGAGAACGGAGAACGGGTTAGGAGAACGGAAAACGCTGCTAAAGGGACTCGAAAAATCGTTTAAAAGAACCCGAATGAGTCCGGGAAAAAACTGCAGAATATTTTGGAATAAGTAAAGCAAAAAATGCATTATGGTCGAATTAGCCTAGATTTAGAATAACTTGACTTAGTGAACAAAAGAGCTGAGAGCCAATTATTCAACGTGTCAACTTTTTGAAATTTTTTTAATTGACGTGTTGCCATATGAATTTCATTCATCAAAAAATTTAGTATGTTATGCAATATACAGGGTGTTTTTTTTACAGGTTTGTTTTTCGAATAGAGATAAAACTGGCATTTTGTGGTCAAATCTGGCAACTCTAATGTCATTTATGTTCAGTTTGGTTTGCCATTTCATCATGAACAGGTTGACAAAAGAACAACGCTTGCAAATCGTGCAAATTTATTTCGAAAATAATGGTTCAGTTCGCGAAGTTTACCGTGAGCTCCGTCCATTTTATGGTCGACATAATCGTCCATCAGAGCAATTAATTCGGTTAACCATGGATCGTTTTCGCACTACGTTTACTCTATGTGATAATACGCATCCGCAGAGACGTCGAACAGTGCGCACCGAAGAAACAATTGGCGCTGTAGAGCAAAGTGTTGAAGAGGACCCGAATGAATCGATTCGCCACCGTGCACAGCAATTGGAGACCGGTATAGAGCCATGATAACCGACTATTTTGTTCCCGAATTGGATGGCATGAATGTGGATGAGTTGTGGTTCCAACAAGACGGCGCTACATGCCACACAGCGCACGTCACAATCGATTTATTGAAGGAAACATTCGATGAGCGCATAATTTCGCGGAATGGACCTGTCAATTGGCCACCAAGGTCGTGTGATTTGACACCATTGGATTATTTTCTTTGGGGATATGTGAAGTCGCTCGTCTACACCAACCAACCAGAAACGTTAGGGGAATTGGAAGCCAACATTCGTGGCGTTATTGCCGACATACGGCCCCATATGCTCGAAAAAGTGGTTGAAAATTGGACCTGTAGAATTGGCTTTATTCGAGCCAGCCGCGGCGGACACATGCCCGAAATCATATTTAAACATTAATGGCATAAAATTATCCTTCCAATAAAGCCAAATTGATGGACCTTAAAACGATTTTCTTGTGTTTTATTTCAATTCAAAGTTCTATACCCCTAAAAAAAACACCCTTTATGAAGGAATGTTATTAAAAATATTTAAAAAATGTATATGGTAGCACAGTTCTCTCACGGCTCTCTTTGAACTTAGAAACTTAACTTGAGAATTAAAAATTTGTAGTTTTCCAAGTTTCTAAGTTAAGTTATTTTCTTATTTTTTCTAACCCACCGATTCTGTGATCTTGATAAATTGTCAATCTTGATAAATAATCAAGAAAAAAATTTTTGTATCATGTTTTTTGAATTTTAAGTCAAAATCCAGAAAAAAATTTATATTTTTGACGAAGAATTCAAAAAAACTTTATACAAATATTTGTTTCCTGAATATTTATCAAGATTGACAATTTGTCAAGAATACATAATCGGGGGTTAGTCTAGGCTAATTTGGGATTTTTAATCAACTTTTGAAAAGTTGCCACAAAATCTAGTAACTAACTGCATATATACTAGGGATGCAAAGTTTTTAGATTTTTGCCGTGCGGGTATTTTCGAGATCTGTTTGGAAAATTCGCTGTTCTCCAACAGTTTAAGTAGGTTTAAAATAGTGAAGAAACTGTTTAAGAAATTAAACTTAAAATATAAAATATTAATTTTATTTTAAATATGTTTTTTATTTAAATTGAAAGTTATTTCATTTGAAATAGAACAAAATCAAATAGGGAGCCCAATTTTTGTTTCAAAAGCGTTGAATTTTTGAAGCAAAGTTCTCGTATTGCCTAAGGATGTTTCTTATGCAATCTTTAGCAGCTTATCTTGAAAAAAATGTTCGTTTATCAGGCCAGTAAATTTAAATTTGAAAATCTCACATTTAAGTAAAAAAAAAGTTAAAAATTGTATAAGTGGAAGTTCTCTGATGGTGGAAACCACAATTTCTTTTTAGCTCACTTAAAACAAACTAAATCAACAAAGAAAATTGAAACATTCAAAAATATTGCTTATCAACAAAAAAAGAAAGACCATTTTCATAAATAAAACAGATATATTTAATTTTTAGTAATATCTTTTTAATTCCGGAAATCCCGAAATTGTAGATTGCCGATACTTTTAGCGCCTAAGAAAGAACGGGATCCCGATATTGGTGTGCCTACTTTAAATATACTTATTTGCCGAAAAAAACGTATGTAACTTGTGAGTATAAAATAAGAGTTAATTGAGGCACAAAATATTCTTGAAGAGAGAAAAATATGTATGTTAGAAGCTGTAAGAACTTATAGAAAACTTTACCGAACCGGTTTTTGAAACCGCACATCACTAATTAAAACTAGTTATTGAAACTAAAATTGAACGAAATTATCACCATAAATGTTATGAATTTATTTTACGGATGGATGAAGGTTGCAAGGGAAAGTTGGGACGTGCGTTTTCTGTCTGGAGCTTGGCTTACGCTTGATCATTAAAGTGTCTTTTATCCAAGGATGTGGATGTAGTTCCAGCGATGCTAGTTAGTTGTACTACGGTTAAAGAACTCAATAATTACTCGGAAACTCTAGCGGCTTTCACTACTCGAATCTGCTTCTCAAAAATATGAAGTCCCTCACAACTTCAAATTTGTAGCTATCAACAGTGACGTTGCAGACAAAGATACTACGTCATTTTGTCATTACGATATTAAGTCATCTTACCTGAAGTTGGTTTGGTCTCGTGTGGCTCGAAAAAGTCTATCTAATACGGAGCTGCTGGTATTGGTAAGAAAAGTCAACAACAACAGAAAATAAAAAGATAGTGAGCGTATCCTCTTTTATCAAAGGTCTTTTTAAATATTTATCGTAGAATATCTGACCGATGGCCTAATTACCAGCCCTGAAACCGCCTTAATAGGCTCTATAGTCTTTTAGATGTTACTCAGTCTTTCGCACCTTAAATGCGATATTAATTAGACTAATTCAAAGGCAAAACGAAGTACCTTCTGTCATCATGCAAAGAGTCAGCGCATTCGCGCCTTGGCAACCAATCCACTGTTGGCAGCAATAATTTCGAAATAGTAAAGGACTTCGTTTACCTGGGAACCAGCATTAATACCAACAATAATGTTAGCCTAGAAATCCGACGAAGAATCACTCTTGCAAACAAATGCTACTTCGGACTGAGTAGGCAATTGAAAAGTAAAGTCCTCTCTCGACGAACGAAAATAACACTCTACAAGTCACTCATCGCACCCGTCCTGCTATATGGTGCAGAAGCGTGGACACTAACAACATCTGATAAGGCGGCTCTGGGAGTATTCGAGAGAAAGGTTCTTCGAAAGATTTGTGGACCTCTACGCGTTGGCGACGGCGAGTACCGAAGAAGATTTAATGATGAGCTGTATGAACTTTACGCAGACGCCGACATAGTTCAGCGAATTAAAACACAGCGGCTTCGCTGGCTAGGCAACGTAGTGCGAATGAGCGAAGATGCCCAGAAGGTATTCTTATCGGCACCCGCCGTTGGAAGCAGAGGAAGAGGGAGACCACCACTCCGATGGAAGGACCAAGTGGAGACCGATTTGCGATCCCGCGGTGTTTCCAATTGGCGCCAGTTGGCGCAACGAAGAAACGACTGGCGAGCTATGTTGCACGGTCAAAATCGCCCAGGCGGTTAGATGACCATTTAAAGAAAGAAGAAGAATTCAAAGGTTTGTGGCAGTTCAAAAGGTTTGTGGGATCGCCTGCAGAGATCCCTCAAGTGAAAGTATAGTAGTAGGAAAATAAACATCCGAATTGGAATAGAAAATATCTAAACCCAAAACTAATTCCCACATTTGACAAATTAACATCAAAAATTGCTTTAACAAAATATTAGTTGTTGTTTTTGCTTATTTTTCGATATCAATTCACAACAAGGATAATGTTTAAGTCAATGTTTGAATAGTCTAATCACAAATGCAACACACAACAAAAGACAAATTCGTCTGCGCATGCGCGTCCGCAAACAAATGAAATCACAACATTTCATCCCGACATTGTACGAGACATGCGACAATCGAAAACTGAAAAATCATTGATAAATGCGTGAAGATATATAAATTTGTGTCGTATTCGTGAAGTTCTTTTGTTTGTTTGTGAGTTTGCCGAACATTCGCGCACTCGATCGTCCTAATCAAATATGCGCACAACGAAACTATCAATGAAAACCATCGGACATTGGCTGTGGAAAATCTGAAGTGCACAACACCAACAAAGGCGCAAGGGCAGGTAGGAACCCCAAATGTGACAATCGGCACTCGTCCAAATGTAAGCACAGGAAGAAGTCAAAACATATGGGCATTCACTTACACACACACACACACTCCCAAGTGCATAGGCAAGCAAAATGAAAAGTAAAAACAACAACAAAAGCGTTGGAAAATTGTAAGAATTTTCCAAATACGCGCCGTGTCAGCATTCACTCTGCATGCAATGTACGGCTACGCAGCATAATGCGGCTCGGTTTGATGCGGCCCGTGTGAGTGGGTGCAATATGCTTGCCAGACATGCATCTGATTATGAGCGCAGAGTAATATCATGAGTGCGGGAAGCAATGAAGAATGGACGAGCGAGAGGATCGCTTTACATATGTAAAATAAATGTTGTTGTTGCTACGCTGAGATTTTCATTTTCAGTAGTATTGTTGTTGCAACACACACACACACCCATTCAAATTGAAAGAATTTAAAGTCCCAATACAAACGCGTACCAACTGTAGAACAAGCAGAAGACGGCTAGCTATGCAACGAAGTAGAAGCATTCTGTAAAAACCAAAGCACCCAAATAACTTTCAACAAATTTTAGAATTTCTCATATTAAATGTTATGGGAGAATAAGTGTGTGTTGCCGTGAAGTGAAAGCTTCTTTTTTTATATTTTTACTATGAATAATTGATTTTGTATGCAAATGAATGAAAAAGTTTAGAAATATTTTAATGAAGTGAGGTGGTAATAAATGAAGATATTATTTTTATGGCAGGTGGTAACAAATAGATTTTCTACCAATTAAAGACTAGGGACCATACAATATTTTCTGATATGTAAATCAGAGTTAATTTATATAATTTTTCAAAAATGTGCAAAAAACCGAATTTACCGATTTCGGCCAATTTTGAAAAATTGTATAAAATAATTGTGGCATGACACAATTTTTTTTTTATATCAGATAAAGTTTTCTGAACCTTGTTCTATAAATAAGCTGAGAATCAAATCATGGATGTGCACCCAAAGCACAAGGGGTCCTTTGGTCCCAAGCCATTTTTTCTCAGGAAGGAGACACAATGGGAAGTTTTTTATCACGTATTCGTGTTCAACATAGAAAAATCCTTAAGAAATAATTTTGTTTCTTTTCTTTTTTATATTATAAATACAGGGTACTATAACTAGTGCCCCAAAAACGGAAAATTAATTTTTTAAGAAGTGTGACTTTTGTCAATTTATGTGAGTAATAAAAGCCGTCTACACAAACAAACATACAAAAGCTATTTTTGAAAAGATTTGTTGGTCAAATGTATCGTTTTAGAGATCTAAAGGGGTTAAACTGAGATATTTCGCGAAAACGAGCGGCCGCGATTTTAATGAAAACTTAGTTCGACACTTGAGATAGTCCCAGACAAGACCTCATTCACACTTTTTGTGCCCATTTTTGTTGAACTTATTCTTGCCAGCAGAGCGGTGTGAGTGCGCAGCTGGCTATTAGGAATCACTACCGAAACTTCTAAAAATCTGTTGTACGATGGAAGGTTTTAAGGCCTTGGCGAATTCATGCAGGCACAATTAGTTCGATCTGTTAAACTAACCATAGTGCGTAGCTAAGATTAACGAAATGACAGATAACCAAAGGGTGTTATGAGAGAGATACCTCAATCCCTTACGCCGGGAAACGTCAGACTACCTACCGACCTGTTCATATACGGAGAAAAAGAGTTCAACTCAAATATGGTCGAACAATAGAACGAAATACGCTCTACCCAAATAAAAAAGGCCCATCTGTATAAAAAGTGTGTCTTGCGGAGAAGAAAAAAACGAGGAAGTCCTAGCTGTCTTCAAAGTAGTGGCTAAGTTATGTTATACGATTAAACAAAGCCCGAGGTAGGTATTCCGGTTGCAATAGGCGACCAAAAACCACAAGGGGTGATGACGTGCAACCCTCACCTCTCATTACCCATCTTCTCCTTTCTTATGGAAGGACCTAGAATGTTCCCGCCACAGTGCGGCATGTGCCGCAAGCGAACCGGAGTATACCGAATTTATATACGGTAAAGGACTGTCACTTTGGAGAACACTCCCCACCGCTTATACTTCCCTTAAACCTGCTGGGAGTATTTTTGCGGTTACTCAAACAAACAAGCAATCTTCCAGGAATGTGCGGCACGGCAAACTTGCTTTGGACTGAGCACGCAACTGAGAAGTAAAGTATTCTCTTGAACAACGAAAATCACGCTCTATAAGTCTCTCGTCTGCTCACAATTATGGATCACGAAAAGTGTCAAAACAAAAATGAGATGGCCTTTGGTTTATTCGAGAGCAAGTTCTTCGGAAATTTTTGGGCTTTCCCATGACACCAATGGCGAGTATCAAAGGAAATTTAACGATCATCTGCACGAGCTTTACGAACATTTGAGCTAGTGTAGCGAATCAAAATGCAAAGGTTTTCATGTTATGCGAATTAACAAAGAAGCTATTATTATTACTGTGGCAGTACTTTCCTAGCAGTAGGTGCAGCTTTTCATGGAATGTGACGTGACGGGCCCAACAGGGTTATTTTTATATTGATAGTCCGTTGCCGGATATGAATCCGATAAGTTCCAGTACTAGAACGCACTGCAGTCAACGTGTAAATGATTTCGTTGATACCGGGGCCGATGTGGATTTTAGTCGCCTCGGGTACATTCTCAGTCCCGTAACCCGCAGGACGCCGTGGTGCGGTGGTAGTGTGGCTGGCCCACCACACTGAATTGCCTAGGTTCAAGTGACGGGAAAAGTAAGATCAAAAAGGTTTGGAAATTTTTTTTTTTGTCAAAAACAGGGTTGGCAGTAGTCGGCAACTCTTCGAGTGTATTTTTGCCATAAAAAAATCTTCTGAGCAAAAATTAGTGTGCTTTGATAAGATGACGGAATAGGTCCCGAGTAAAAATTAGAATCAGCACTCCATAAATTTGTAGAGTAGCTCGGCCTTAATCTCTTTGGAGGTATATCGCGGCAAATATTTGATTTAATTTTTAAACAATCCGGCCGTTTGCTACAAAGGTACACCACTGTGGCAGAATTAACCACATCCACACAGAGTAACTCCTTTGTTAACTTACGATCAGTGAACGGCATTAAATCAAAACACAACAGCTGTATCGCATGATCTTCTCAGGTAGACCCAAGTCATTATTGCGCAACTTCCGACACAACAAATATATACAGGGTGGCTGATGAAAGCCGCTACCAAAAAAAAATTAAATAACTTTTTTTCTATTTAATGAATCTGGTTAATTTTTTTTTTATTTTGCAGATTGACTTTTACATTTAACAAAAATGGATAACTGGGACACTGAAACAAGAATTTGGATTGTCCGCCGCTATCACGCACTGGAGTCCGTAGTTTCGGTTCAAAGAGAGTATAGGCGCACGTTTGGCGGCAATCCTCCGAGCAGATGGACCATAATAAGACTTGTAAACAATTTTGCCGAGCATGGGACAGTCAACAGAAGACCTTACCATCGAAACCCTTCAGTTCGAACGGAGGAAACAATCGCTGCTGTAGCTGCTGCCATACAAAACAATCCACGTGTTTCGACAAGAAGCTTATCTGCTCAAATGGGTGTAAGCAGACAGTCATTACAGTCAATTATGCACAAAGATTTGGACTTATTCCCATATAAAATTCAAATGGCCAACAAACTGAACGCTGCAGACTTGCCGATTCGCTTGGAATTTTGCCAGAAGATGCTTCAAATGGTGGAAGAGGATGGAAACATGTTGAACTGTCTTTTCATGTCTGACGAGGCGCATTTCGATTTAAACGGCAACATAAACAAACAAAATTGTCGAATATGGAGTGCTTCCAACCCACAGATACTCCATGAGACGGAATTGCATCCACTTCGTGTCACAGTGTGGTGTGCAGTTTCATCACGCTGCATTGTCGGGCCCTACTTCTTCGAAGAAAACGGTCACACCGTTACGGTTACTGGAGACCGTTACTTGAGCATGTTGAGAGAGTTTTTCTATCCAGAATTACGCCGAATGAGAATTTCTTTCAACTCTGTGTGGTTTCAGCAAGATGGTGCAGCTCCTCATATAGCCCAACCTGTTATGACAGAATTGCGACGAAAATTTCCCAATAAGCTGATATCCAGAAACTCCACATTCCGTTGGCCACCCAGGTCGCCTGACCTTACTGCACCTGACTTTTTCTTGTGGGGTTATTGCAAACAGGAAGTCTTCAAAGCAAAACCAACAAATTTGAATGAACTAAGGCAATCCATTCGAGAAACAATTGCGGCTATTCCTGTCTCAACTCTCCAAGCAGTAATGAACAACTTTTTGGTAAGATGCCGCACATGCACCGACGAGCAGGGGGGGCATTTAAATTCCATTATTTTTAAAACTAATTAAGCTTTATTTAATAAAATTTAATGAGCTTTAACATGAATAAAAGAAAAATGAATTCCATACACTGAAAAAAAAATTATTTGAGTTTCTTAATGTAGCAAAATTCATCAGCCACCCCGTACTCGGCATTCTGCTTTCCGTACGGCTCAACCCCATTGAAACTGTCCGTTTCCTAGAACTTCTCTGCAAAAAAAGCGATTAGTGTTGGATGAATCCTGGATAAGTCGCAAAGGGGCATGCGGCCAATGCCAGTTTTGATCTCTTTGTATGGGTTGTAGTGATCCCTTTTGTTTGAGCATGTCCGATCAAGAGACTAATTGGTCCCTTTCGTGCCCAAAAGGGTATTGTCGGACAGATTACCTTTGTGCTCCTACGGGTACAGTCGGACAAGTTTACTTTCAACACCTAAAAGTAGGGTACAGAAATTAAAATCGACTTATCTCAACTATGCCTATAACGGAATAGTTGGGATCAATTGTAGCCCAGTGTAGACAAAAGATATTGATCCCGGCTCACTTTAGCTATCAGTCGCACAATTTTTTGCAGGGCTGCTTTAGAAGAGATTAACTGTTTCGGTAATAGACGTGCCGATTAGGTAACGCATAGTACTATACAGTAAAAACAAAAACGTTCGATTCCTGTGGTGGACTACTGAGTTTCAAAAAACAGACAGATGATGTCTTGACCTTGTGACTATAATATATTCTCTCAGTGAAAACCCTCATGCTCTTGAAATTAAAAATTTCTCGCAGTGAGAAACTGTTCCAATTAATCAGTTAGCACTTATTTTGGAGCCCTGGTCAAAGCATGGGCGATTTGAACACAAATCAACAACATATTCATGTATGGCACCGCAACAACAACAAAAAAACATGTTGCTGCCGCTACCGCTGCCCGCATTGAGAAGGCAACAAAATCGCCGCCACCGCTACGCACGTCTGCAGAATTGAAGTTTTGAATTTGTTTATTCCGTTTCGGGATGTCATTGCAGTAGCATGCAACAGCGCAAACGACCACGAACGCAAATAAATCGTTGAATACTTGGAAAAATTATTTATGTTGGAAACGTTGAATTTGTGTTGTGTATTTACGATCGTGCGGTGTTCTTCGGCGTGTACTCAAACATACATACAGACAAACATGAAATATTAATACACCCACATACGATTGAAGTGACTGAACATGGCGAAGCTTTCATAAACTTCCATTTGTTATTGTGCACAAACTTTGCTTGAGTATTCGTGTTGTGTTTGTGAAAAAAGTGCGCGCCACAAATTTACTTGGTTAATAAACAAAACCGTTACGTACATACATTCAAATTCAAAACTTACCAAATGAAGTTTATAAATGATTTTTGACCTTATACAGTGCAAGTGAAAAGTTTGTATGGCTACTAAATCACAGAACACAATATGTGCCACAGCCAAATACATAATTGCAGTGAGGGTTTGAATAAAAAAAGAAATTAAGTTTTTCGTGCTAAAAAAGTAAACGAAAGAAGAAGATTAGAAGAACACTGTTGACTGCAAAATCTTCAAAATGTTTATCGCTTTGGATCAAACAAATGCCTTCTTCTCAGGTATTTTGAAAATTTGATTTAAGTAATATAGCTGAAATGACTAAGTGCTGTTGAAAAAAAAGGAACATTATACTTGCTACAAAGATTTATCGCAGCAAAACCACCTGAGTCATAAGTGAGCCAGAAATGAGTCCTAAGTAGGAGCGCTTACGCTCTTTATGAGTTCATTTTTGACTCCGAAATGAATACATTTCTGTGGGGTGTTCGTCCGATATGAGTATTATTTCATACATCACATAAACCTGACTCATTCATATGTGACACTTGTGGGTCTCCGAAGCAGCTCATTTTAGGCACTTATTGGACTCAAAAAAGACTCCTTTAGTTGGCATTTTTAGAGTAATTTATGACTCTTATAAAATCCATAGAATACACTTTTTGGACTCTTAAATAATGTCTTTTTGCCATTAAAATTGGGACTCCAGAAATGAAGAAAGATACCTTAACCTTTTTTTAAAAAAAGAACATTTTTTTTTTGTGGAGAAATAAGTGAAATCGTTTTTACATACAGTGCCGGACATATATATTGGCACAGTCATTTTATGTCATTTTCACAAATTTTGGCCTTAATCAAATTATTTTAACAAAGACTTTATAAGAGCATGTGTCAATGTCTAATACGAGAACTATACATTTTGTTATAAAAATGTACGAAAAATTCGCAAAAATTCCAAGAAATTTATCAAAAGAGTTTTTAGAATTTTTTGGAGTATGCAGTTTTGTAGGCCATAAAATTTTAGTACAATAAGGTGTTAGTCTTAAGTTCGTGGCACATTTTGCTGATTTTTGGCAATTTTTTTTCCGACGAGCTAAAGTGTTTTCTTTCATATAAAACAAATTGCACTCATAAACTTGTATGAAGGAAAATACAGAGCTCCCCAAGAAAACAAAAATTGCCACAAATCAGCAAAATGTGCCACGAACTTAAGTTTAACACCTTATTGTACTAAAATTGTTTGGCCAACAAAACTGCATACTCCAAGAAGTTGTATACGTTCTGTAAAAAAATTTAAAATATTCATAAATTTCTTGGAATTTTCGCGAATTTTGCGTACATTTTTAAAACAAAATTGATTGTTCTTTTATTAGACATTAACACATGCTTTTATATAGTCTTTGTTTAAATAATTTTACTAAGCCGAAATTTGTGAAAAATGCAAAAGACTGCTGTGCCAATAATTATGTCCGGCACTGTACATACAGACACACCAAGGGATGGATCTACATACATACATAAGTCGAGAATATCTGTGAGGACATCCACTGAAAAATTATTTTAAAATGAAGGTAACAAATCAGGAACAAAATCATGACGTAATTCAACTTTCATTGCAGTAAAAAATTTTCCAAAACAAAATATAAATATTTTTCTTTATGCTGCTTGGTTAATTGAACGAGTGGCTAAAAAGTTGGATCACACCGGAGTCATAAAAGACACCTTTGTGTATGATCATGTTTCTGTGGCTCACATTGTCCAACATATTTGGCACTCATTTCAGACTATAATGTTATGAATGCTCCGAGAATGTTTCATAGGACTATTTGCATATATAGAGTTTCTCAATCTCAGTAACAAAGCTACTGCCACTTTACAGCGAAATATCTCAAAAACTCCAAATGTATTCGAAAAGGGCTTTTATTTCTATGAAAATATGTCTTTCAGGCAGGCTATTTAGGGTGATCCATTCTGTTAGGTATCAAATCCTAAATTTATTCAGCAAAAATAATTTGAACGTGCTCACAATACGAAGTTTTTAATTCAATCAAAATAAAATTGATTTTTTTTGAAACTTTTCTTACTTGACTCTTGTTTTGTGCTATCCCCGCTCTCAATTTTAGCTCATATTAGAATATCGCTTTGTTATATAAAAAATACCAGACGAAGAATTATAATTATTTTGTGAAAAATCTGAATTCTGATTTGTTGAGTTTAGATAACGAACGAACTTCGGCTTCGGCCATGTTCGGACACCTAAGTGCGGTTCATCTTCGGCTAAAAATAAAACCGAACTTTTGCCGAACATATGTATTTAAATTTTTATTAGCTTAAAAATTTCATAAAGCTTGCTTTTTTAAATATTTCATAAATTCACGCAAAAATATTCAATACTGCAAGTCAACAAGGAGTTTTTTCGATAATTAAAAACATAATTTTTTTTTAATTTTACAAACATTAGAATGTTAATGTTAAGAACTGGAATGCATGTGATTTAAACCACCTTTTTTATAGCATTAATAAAAGTAGAACATTTTTGATAATTCATTGATTATTTATTATTAAGAACCTTGAAAATGTTCGATTTGGCTAAGTTCGGTTCGGCTCGAATTTGAGAATTTCTAGTTTAAGAAAGTCGTTATTCTATGGAACAAGTTCGTTTTTTGAATAATTTTACAAAACAGGATATTTTCTTGATAACATATGCATAGGTAGATCTTCTAAATATTTTTCACATAAATGTTCGGTACGCGATTTGGAGAAGCTCTATAAAATAAATAGAAAATTTGCCAGCTTTAACTATGCAAAATGTAGTTCTAATTTGGCTTACGACCTGTTCGTGAGTACCGTGAGTAGGCGTCATATGTTCTAAGCTTAAAAATTTTGAGCTCAAATTTTTTTTTTTTTTTTTGTAAACAGATTTTGATTTTGCTCCCAAACAATGACCCTGATGTTGTTGCATAATATAATCGAATATACAACCTCATTAAATAACTCTAGCATCACATTTCTTCTTTTCACTCAATCACTTCCTTCCTTTCAGACAATCCATATTACTTCTACAATGACAGCAAATCGCCGCGTACGCCAGATTCGCAGAGTTCCAGCAAAGCGTTCTCGATATTCAAGCGGCGCAATTCGAAAGGCAACAGTCCGCGTGTCATCATACCGGAACAAACGCGCCTAATCACTTCGGCGAATCTCGATTCGGCAGCCACAATGGCATTAGGAAGTCCGCGTGGTAGTTTTGGCTCACTAGGCGGCTTTTCACAAGTAAGTAGTTACTATGTAAATAATAATAAAAGAAAGCGATTTAGCTGGATCATAACCATAGATAAAAAACAATTAGAGCAACAATAAAATGTTTACAAATCATAAAATTCCAATTACAAGCGGCAATAGCAGCCTTGCTTTATTTGAACTTGCGCTGTTTTTTGTGCTATTCTAATACCGTATTTTAATTTTTTTTTCATATAATCTTTTATGAACTTCTTCGACGCTTTTGCAAATGACCGGCTGCAACACTTGGCGTATATCAATGAACTTCTTGTATTTGTGCGTGTTGTTGCAGCAATCTTTTGAAATGCAGCCATTGATGTATCGTAAACGTTCGTCGAACTCACATTCGGAAACGTTCCGCGAAAGAGTGGGCTCCTATAATGAATCCAATTCCTCTACATGCGGTGTAGGTGGCGGTGGAAGCGTTCTTAGTGGCGGTGGTGGAGGCGCTGACTTTGATGATGTCTTTTGCATGTCGCCCTCGAGGTGAGTATGGGAGGTGGGAAGTGTTTATTAAAAAAAAAACTGAAAGTGTAGAAGGCCAGGTTGTTTTTATTTGTGATTTGTGTGTGTGCTCACATTTTCCCGGCAGTCAAACCAGCTATTTAGAAACTAGTTCAAAAGTAGTTTTACACTAGTTAAAAAAAGTCTAAAAAAATGTAATTGTGAATGATGGATAAGTACCCGGTGTATATAGGCGAGGGGGCTGGTTTTGTCTTATGTGCTGAGAACCTAAAATTTCAAAAATTAATTCTATTGAGTCTTTTCCAAGTCTGGAAATTCCCGTATTTTCAAAAAATTTCCATTTTTGTGCACACATTTTTGTGCTTTTCTGGACTAGTTTGAGCTAAGTTAGAAGATTCTAAAAGTAAAACTGTATTTTTGCTTTGAAACACCAAATTAATGAGGAAACATACGAATCTATAACTACGAATTTCTAACTGGACGTGGACTAGTCCGAAAAGACTTCAGTTAAAGCAGTAGGAATTCAAAATTACGCAGACTGCTGAAATGTTCAAATTAAAAATTCAGAGTAAAACTTTTTTTGTTGTAAATGCTGCTATTTCGAGCAACAGCGCTCGATCCTGAGACCTTGACTTTGTAAGTAGAGTACTTATAAACTTTGTCCGATTTAAATAACTTTCTCTTAAACGAAAACAAAATTTGTTTAGTCTATTTTGAACTAGTTTGACACTACTTCTGTCTAAAATTGCCATGTTAAGACGTCGCCATTTTAAAAATACCAGTCGCTTAGAAACTAGTTCGAAAGTAGTTTTACACCATTTCAAGAAAAGTAAAAAAAAAAATTCTTTAGGCATGATTGATAATTATCCGGTGTACATAGGAGAGGGGACTGGTTTTGTCTTATGTGCTGAGAACCTAAAATTTCAAAAATAAATTCTATTGAGTATTTTCCACGTCTTGACATTCCAGTATTTTCAAAAAATTTCCATTTTTGTGGACACAGTTTTGTGCTTTTCTGGACTAATTTGAGATGAGTTAGAAATAACTAGAGTAAAACAGTATTTTTGCTTTAAAACACCAAATTAGTGAGAAAACATAGCAGTCTACAACTAGAAATTTCGTACTGGACATTGACTAGTCCAAGAAAACTGAACTTGAACCATTAGAAATTCAAAATTAAGCCGACTGCTGAAATCTTCAAATCAAAAATTCAGAGTAAAACTTTTTTTGTTGTAAATTCTGCTATTGCAAGCAACAGCGCTCGCTCCTGAGAGCTTGAACTTGTTAGTAGAGTACTTATCAACTTCGTACGATGGCATTATAATCAGCAAATAAATCAAAGTATTAAAATCACTTTCGCTTGACTGAACTAAAACTTGTTTCGTCTATTTTGAACTAGTTTGAGACTACTACACTTTTGTCTGAAATCTGAAAATTTACATGTGAGCACATCGTCATTTTAAAAATACCAGTTGCTTATATGAAAAAAAAACAGTTGGCTGACTAGTTAATATTCGAAGCTTCGATTGTCAATTTTTTTGCTACTGAAAATCGAATGTTAGTATTCGAATATTCGATGAGCTACTATTATTCGAATATTCGATTAGCCAGCGAATATTCGAATATTCGGTGGAGTACGATTATTCGAATACTTGTTATATTTTTAACTTTTGATCGTTTAGTTGGTTGGAAAACACTTGCCACTTTAAACTATTACTTTTCAAATTTAAAAATGAGCGAAAAAAATAAGTCTACATTTAAAAAATCTGTGACCGGCTAGTATACAAATAATCGAATATTCGAATAGTATCGCATAGTCGACGATGCATGATTATTCCAATATTGGTATTCGAATAGTTCGAATATTAAGAGCTCTACTAGTTAAGCTTGACGTACATAGCAATTTTGAAGTAGTACGCCACTAATTGGCTTGCCTGCTGGGTATGTATGCAGCTACACTCGTATGCATATCTGTTCGTTGGCTGACGAGTGAATGACAACTGTGATGAATGCAGCTGTTGACACTTGGGATTAATTTGCTAATCGTGCATGCAATTTTCATCTTATTCTTCATCTCCTTAATTTTTATTTTTTCTATTTTGTTTCTCTATTCTTGTACGAAATTCTACTTCCCCCAAAACTTTACGGCACACAGCAAACAGCACCATCATACACTGCCAAGTAGCAATACACGACGGCACTCCTTCGGCAATTGGCGGCACGCGAGCGAACGTCAGCATCATAAGAACACGGGACTTAGTGCACCGGATGAGGTGCCGAATATGATGGCACCGCGTCCGCCTGCCTTATCGCCGAATAAATATCGCGGTGCCCATCGACGTAGAGGTGAGTGCAATCAATTTTTGTTTCTATTCTTTTTTCTTTTGAATGTATGTATATTATTTTTAGAACAAAATTATTTAAAAAAAAAGTATTAGCTAAAAATAATAAAAATACTTGAGCGGGTGTTGACGCAATGAAAATGCGAGCAAAAAGCATGCGAATATAAATATTTATGGCAAGTGATATTGAACTAGAAATACTTCTGCTATAATTATAGAAATTGCTTGTTCTCGATAGTTTATTTATATGTGATTTTTTATTAGAATTGGAAGGAGCAATGAAATTGTAAAACAATAACAGAAATTCCACTACAGTATGAAGAATCAAGTAGTTAATGGCAAATCTCACATAAAAACTTCACTTTTCTCAAGTTAGACGTAGAGCAGAAAATATCTACGAGCATTTATTGGCTCACAATGGGTTATTTTGGCAAAGAATTGTCACAAATTTAACGTTTGACTGCATCATTAGTCGAAGTGACATTTAATAGCATAAGCTCCCAACCGTATGTTATAACCCTACCTAGTCAATTTTAGTTGAAAAACAATATTAACTACCTTTCGTTTGACACTCATCTTCACTTTAATCAATTAATTTTGTAGAAAATTTCAGATAGGTGGCAACCCCGTAAAGCATTCTATATTTGTTGTTGTTTTCGATATAAAAGCGGAAATGCGAATAATAACGATAATTAAATTAGGTGGCAACATTTTTCTTGAAATAACATGTAAACTCCTTCCGTTTGACATCCATTTTTTTTATATCACACTTCAATTAAAAAAAGCCGAACAGGTGGCGAAAAATTCCCATATATCATAGAATTATTTTCATAAAATCTTAAATAGATGGCAATCTCGTACAACATTATACACTCAACACTTATACATATAAGAGGTCTTAGGTTTAAGCAGACAGCTTATATTTAAATATTCAACGAAATAGAATAAATTTTTTTCAAAATAAAAGCGGATATGCGAATAATAACTTTAATAAAATCAAGTGGCCACCCCTGGAAGCCACATTTTAACAAAAATATTTTTTAAAAACGTTTTTAAACTCCTTCCGTTCGATATCGATTTTTTATATCACACTTATTTTAAAAAAGTCAAATAGGTAGCAAAAATTTCGCTTATATCATTTAACCTCGTAACACATTATGCATGCAACACTTATCTTAGAGGCTTAGGTTGTAGCAGACAGCAAATATTTAAATGTTCATCGAAATGCGGCAAATTTTTTTCGAAATAAAAGCGAATATGTGAATAATAAGTATAATAATAAAGTTAAGTGCCAACTCTCCTTCGTAACCTTTTTACAAATATTTTTCTTGAAATACGATGCAAACTGCTTTCGTTTAATATTGATTTTTTTAAATCACACCTTATTTAAAAAAAGTCAAATAGTTGATAAAAAAAAATTAAAACGACAAAGAACGGCAAATCAACATGTTTTTCCATCATGAGAAGAGCCACAAATCTTCCGTAGATGATGAGAGACTTACAGAGCGTAATCTTTGTTCAAAGATGGAGAACTTTACTCGTCGATTTAAGGCTCTGTTTTGTGTCGGAACGGATTTCTTTTAGTAATACTCAAAGAGAGTAGGCTGGTTTCAAGCAATTATCACTATGTAATAGGTGTGTTCCTTTGTCAAACCGCCGTCACCTTCTGTAGCCCAAAGTGGTATGTTTTGTGTCCTTTTAAACAATGAAATGATAAATAGGGCAAATGAGAAGCTTCCATTAGGAGCAGATATCAATAAACATGAATAAGTGTTAAGTGAATTAAAACTACCAGTCAAGACCGGCATCCATTTACAATAAAATGAGCTTTCATGCAAGCAATTTCATAATATAGTAAAATTTTGAGTGAAGTTAAAATGAAGTTCCACTGAAAAATGAAATGTTAGTAGTAATTTAAATGAACCTTAAATGGTTAGTGAAGGGTTTATATTGACTGATAATGGAAGAGTATTTTCACTAAAGTAAAATTTTGAGTGGTAATGAAAAATAAGTTCCATCCAAAAATCAAATATTAATGGCGATGTTAATGGAATTTCACTATCAGGAGCTTGAATAATTTGATACTACATGGCTAAAACTGTTAGCTTAAATTTTAAACCATTCGTCGCTTTAAGCAATTATTTAAACTTTTTTGCAAACCTCAAACCTTTCAATTACCTACACCAATTTTGAATTTCTTGCGGCTTGGATTTAAAACTGAACTGAAAAAAACGTCTAAATTTTTTTATATTTTTTTTTTTTCATTTATTTCTGACTTTTTTTCAAGTCAATGAAATTTTCTTATAACAGTTTTGTGTGCGCCGTAACTCAGTGGGTAGAACAGACATCTCTGATGCGGGGAGCGCCGGTTCTAGTCCCCTGGCAACTGATGCAAATGTTTGTTATGTTTTTTTAATTGTTAAAACATTTCTGGTTTAAAATTTAAACTCTTTTTTGCAAGCTCATTTTCTCGAAACCTGGCATAATTTAAATTCTAAACCAAATTTAATTCGGACATCTATGTAGCCCAAAAGAGTGTTAAATTTAGGCTGACATTTTTAGCCATGTATACGAGGTGTGTTCAAAAAGTATCGCGAATTTTGTGTTTTTTCAAAAATTATTTATTTATTCATGAATATCTATTTTGTCCCCTTCAAAGTAATCCCCATGAGATATTATACACTTGTGCCAACGGTTTTTCCAATCTTCGAAGCACTTCAAAAAATAATTTTTTTGTATCTTGTTCAGCTCCTCCTTCGATGCCGTCTTTGTCTCGTCAAGAGAAGCGTAACGTCGTCCTTTCATGGGCCTCTTCAGTTTAGGGAACAAGAAAAAGTCACAGGTGGCCAGATCTGGGGAATACGGTGGCTGCGGCATCATTAGTGTGTTGTTTTTGGCCAAAAAGTCGCGCACAAGCAACGATGCGTGAGCAGGGGCGTTATCGTGGTGCAAAAGCCAATTTTTGTTCTTCCACAAATCCGGGCGTTTCTGGCGGATTGCTTCGCGCAAATTGCGTATAACTTGCAGGTAATATTCCTTATTGACCGTTCTTCCCTGTGGCAAGAACTCATGATGCACCACGCCCCTGCAATCGAAGAAAACTGTCAGCAAAACTTTCACATTCGACCGAACTTGGCGCGCTTTTTTCGGTCTTGGTTCGTGCGGCAGCTTCCATTGAGATGATTGAGCTTTGGTTTCCACGTCATAACGATAAACCCACGATTCGTCACCAGTTATGACCCTCTGGAGCAAATTTGGGTCGTCGCGGACAGAGTTTAACATCTCATTAGCAATGTTCATGCGATGCTGTTTTTGGTCACAATTGAGCAATTTTGGTAAAAAAATAGGTAAAAATCGAAGACGATCCAAAACACGTGCAAGCAAAGCAGCTGTCAACAGTTAACTGAACATTCAAAATGGCCGAGCTTGTCGGCATAAGTGAGAGACATGAGTACCAACATAACGCCACAAAAAATTCGAAATTCGAATATACGTAACCAGCGAAAATTCAAAATTCGCGATACTTTTTGAACACACCTCGTAAACCGAAACCTAAAATAATTTTTTGTGGTCAAACAATTTTTTTTTCTATCAGAGTAATGATTGCGCCCACTGTGCCTTCATATGTCTTCATTGCCTGTGAGCTTACATGTGTCTTTGCGTATGCGCCCTCTGTTGCCCTCAGTGTCTTGTAATGGACTGTCTATATGCTTCCCATCAGCACTGCCATGCGCCAACAAATTTTTTTTTTTTTACTTCCAGCCTCGACGTCTGAATGTTTTATCGAGCTTTTATGCGCAAATAATTTAAACAATTACTTTTCGATTGCTGTGCATAGCAGTCACTTTTGCATACTAAAATTGTTAGTATAGCCAACTTGTCAACAAGCCCAGCAGCAGCAGCTGTAAATATAAAAAAACAAAAGCAACAAAAACAATAACAATCAACATATTGTTAATGATGTTGCAGGCGGCGCCAGTGATCGCAGTTTGTTACAACTATTTATGTGAAATGTAATAAATTGCAAAAATAAAAAAACAAAAACAATAAATACTTACATAAATATCATCGGCTTATGAGTACATATCTCACTTAGCGGAAGAAGGAGTAGCTATGTCGCTCTCTGGTAGCACCTAAACAACTGCCGACAAATAAAAATATGTGAATTTACTGTACTTGTTGTTGCTGCAAACGCAAATGAACTTAAACACATAACAATTTATTATTGTTTTTTTATTTTTTAAATTTATGCATGTATAAATAGTGTTGTTGTTGTTAGTGCTGTTACTTTATGGTTATTTGTTTGACATTGACAGCAGTGAAAATGATTGAACGCATTTGTCGTTAGCTAAGAATTGCTGATCACTCGTACAATCGTCAATATTGTGGCAGGTTAAGGCGCGGTCACTCGGTTGCTCCAATCAAGCCCCGTCTGTGACAAGTAGGAAGCAGTTGTGAATGCATGCGCGAAATTTCAATGAAACTGATATTAGAAACACGCACACAAACACAAAATAAACGCGTTCAAATTTACCTTTTAACTCATAGGAATCGCCAAGGCAAAACACTAAACTACTCTGACAAAAAACTAGTTCGCAACTAGTAATTTTCTGTCTAGTGCCAAACTAGCCCGAAAAAGTCCATATCTATACAAGGCACAATGCAAAGCTTTGGAGTGTTTATGATGATCCAGAAACTAAAAATTCCACAACAAAATTTATTTTTCAAATTTAAAGTTGTTCCAAGATGTATTTTCTGACTTTTATTAAATTAGTCCGATACCAAATCTGTAACAATAAAAAATCAAAACTTGGGAGAATACTATAGTGCTTAGAGTTATTAAATATCTCAATTAAAATTATTTTTTAAACTTTATGTTTCCAGCACCAGAGTTCGAATCTATGACCGCTTGCTCGCATTTGTACCGAATACTTGACTGGTACTTTCCATGACGTCGACTTGTTCTGATTTGAATGAATTTTTGGGCGGAGTTTATTTTAACATAAAATAAAATTCTGCCAAAAAAATTAATTTTAAAAATAGCAAACAAATTTTTTAAAAATTTATGCAAATTCAAAATTTCATTTCTTTTCCTGTTTTGCGAAGTTTATTCGTTCAATACTTCGGAAACCCCTGCATCAAAAAAAAAACAAGCTTTGCCACTTTCAAAGAGTGTACTTAGAGGTATAGAAAAAATATCTAACAAAAGATATTTGAGTTTCTAACTTTAGAAAATGTTTAGTTTTTAAAATCGTTAAAGTTCGTCATTAAATTTTGAACAAAAATTGTTTTTGAAATTTTTCAATTTTCTAAACGAGTTCAAATAGTTGAACGCAAAATTAATAAACTGTTAACACTGCAACATTTTTCTCATGCTAGTGGCATGTAAAAAGTTAATAAAAAATGTTTAACATATTTTTAGTTTTGCATTCCTCTTTGTTGTTGATCAAAATTGTGTAATTGAACTAGACTAGAAAATTCAAAAATTCATAATTTTTGAAAAAAACAAAAAAAAAAGGCGGTAAAGTTAAAAAAAAATGTTTCTCCAAACTTTAATGGTGGACTTAACTTTTACGATTTTTAAAAATATTACATTTTTTAAAATTATAAATTTCAATTTTTTTATTTTTTTTTTAATATTTCTTGAGTACAAAATATTATGGCTCACTTTAATTTTTCGGAAATACAACATTTTTCTTAAAATAGTTATAAAGTTTGGGGCTTTTTTTTAATTTTGTGCCTTCCTTGAAATATTAAAAAAACTACCCTGTCGGAAGATCAACACAACAAAATAAAAAAAAAACTTACCTTCAAAGAAACGAAAGTGAAATTAAAAATTTTTTTTCTGTGCTAGAAGTGTTTTTCAAGATTATAGAAAACTCCCCACCAAATTTCATTCAATTCAGGGGTCCATTCC
The DNA here is from genome assembly GCA_949987695.1 of Merzomyia westermanni. Lineage (NCBI taxonomy): Eukaryota > Metazoa > Arthropoda > Insecta > Diptera > Tephritidae > Merzomyia > Merzomyia westermanni. Next base: position 197,802,273 of record OX465288.1, read on the forward strand.
AACTCAACTATCTGACGATTTTGACAAGGACAGACGCAGCTACCATTCACGGAGACCTTTAAATTATTTTCGCCTAAAAATGACTAATATAATTGAACTATGACTTTTATGGTCTATTTTGAACTAGTTTCAGACTGCTCCTAAATCAATCCAATTACTTATAACTATAAGAAAAATTTACTCGTCTTACTTTGCTTTTGCTTCATAATAGTTGCGATATAGTTAATAACCACTTGGTTTGCCTGCAGGTTACGTATTTCTATGTGCACAACTAACCCAAAAGCTAAACAAATAAATTATGTTCAAACAAAACTGGTGTATTCTTAGGGACTATGTGCAGTTTATTTTATTAATTGGCAATTTAAATGCTTCAAATGATTTAATGTTAATTATTATTTGATTATTGGAAACAAAAGAAACACAAAAAAACATGTGTTGACTACATTTATGGGATCACAAATTGAATAATAGGAGTTTACTTGGAGTTATTTATGGGTGTTCAGCTTTATGGATGATGTGAAGTTTTTATGTAGATGAAGTAATAAATTATTTAGAATAGAAATATGTATAATTAATGTTGAATGTTGAAACTTTTTGTTAAAAAAAAATTTTTTTTTTTTTCGATGTTTGGTAGTTTTAATAATAGATATACAAAAATATATTTCTGAGGCAGTAAGCTATAACAGCATAAGTCCATCTGAGACGAAATCATGTTATTAACAGCATTCCATTCACAGGAATAAGTTCTATTAATATAAAATTTTCCTACGTTTTGTTCGAAACATGTAGTTTGCGGTCGAAAACCAAAGAGCCAATGCCCATTTTCTGCTATAACAACAACCAAACTCAATATTAGTTGAGAAAAAAGCTGATATTACTCAAACAATTTTTATTTTGTTTTATGATAAAAAAAAAAACAAGTTAAACTTAAGCTTAAAATATATATTTTTTTATCGCTGGTATAAAGATCTATGTGAAAATAAACTACTACTGAAAGCAGAGACACCTCGTGTAGAAACGAAACTCCGTTACTGCTGTTATTGTTCCAAGTAACATTTAAATATAGAAAAATAATTAGAAGCATCATAATTGGAACAGTTCCTAATGAGTAACAGACGAGTAACGAACTTCTAGGTAACAAAACTACCAGAAACTTAAGCAGTCACGAAACACTGGGTGAGGAAACGAAAACCATAACGCTGCCTGAGTAACGAAATCGTAACGAAACGGTTTTGTACAGAAACGAATCTGGCAACGTTTCTCGAGCGCGGAAACTGTATAAAAGCCTCAATAAAAAGTGTTAAAAATTTGAGCAATCACATACTTTTCCAATTTGCTTAAATTTTTTCTGAATGAATAGTTTATTTCATCAAAAAATGTAAAAAGAGCTTTTTGTTCCAAAATTTCTCCAAGAACTACAAAGAACCCATTTCAAATCAATTTTTTAACCGATTGCTGGCAAAGTTTCGCCTCATTTTGTGTATTTTCATATAAAATCAAGTGGATATGATGCTTCACTGCCTTTAAAATGCTCAAATGTTTCTGGAGTTTCGTTACGAGTTCAGTTTCTATATCCAAACGTTTTGTTACAGTTTCGTTATTCAGTTAGCGTTACTAGTTTGGTTTGTATATCCCGTGCTTTAGTGCTGTTCTTATGATTATCGTTGTGAGTAGTTTCGGTAGAGGTCTTGTCTCCACATTCATTTGACAGTACAAACGGCAAGATATGGGCTCCCTTTGGGTGGAGTTTGTAGATGGAGGCATTAGCTTATTTGTTCAGCAGTGAGCGGTGAATGACTGGATAAATGACAGGTAAAATATCGATAGTTTAGAGGCACAAACGATCCGTGCAATGAAATACCAATTTAATGGTCTAGCTAAATTTAGAGCGAAGTCTTCCGTTTGCAAGCTTTCATACAAATCTTTAGGCAGGACAAACATTAAATACCCAGCAGGAAAATAAATACTTAAGGAAATAATTTCTTATCATGAACTAGTGCCAAATTTCCAAGAGGAGCTAACTATTTCTAGATAATCGAAAACTTCTATTCCACCCGGAGGGGAATTTACAAAAAAAAGGCATTTTACGAAGCGAAGTCTGAGAAGTTTTTGTTTAAATTTCAGTCCTAAAACCAAGGCTTGTACATATTCACTTCTGCTTAGGAAAGTATCTGCATTCCAATGGTCGAAGCTCTTATTTAGAGCGTTTCAAAATGGTTTTTTTTTTCTCTCCCCACAAAGTTGTAGCCATCAGGAGCTGTATATCTGTTTCTGACATCCTTTTGCTTTCTGAAGTCGTTTCCACAAAACAGCGCACCAGTTCAGCACTACAAATTTTTCCTACAGGGGGCTTTTTGCATACCATTTGCTTTGGCTCATTAACCCGACTTAATGTTTGCTTTGCTGTACATGGTTGGCTTGCTACTGTTCTAAAGCTAGCACCATATTTGTTTTTCCCTTTTTGCTATATCAACATTAGCCAACAAAAGCAACAACAATAATTTCTTTTTTATTGACAAACGTGCCAATACGGAACAACGGAAGCGAACCTTAAAATTTATGAATACAATTTTGGCAAAGAAATTCTGACCAAGTATTCTTTGCCAAAGTGTAGGCTAAAACTCAAACACACAAACACCTATGTATCTATTAGTACCTGAAACGGTATTTTTATGTTTGTATGCGTGTCCGCGTACTAAACAAAGAATCGCTTGGCGCGTGCCATTATTGCTTAACTCTCGTATTAACATATGGTCAGTTACCTTTCAATAAGGAAGTGCCAAACCATAATTGGTAATGTTGTTGTCGTTGTACTGCTACTTCTTAACACACGCCTGCCTGCGCTTTCAGCTGTTGCCATTTTAATAGTTCATTCTGTTTGACATAAAATTTCCTTTTTGTGAAAATATTTAAATTTTATTCTTTTTTGTGTGTTTGTTTTGTAAAGAAGAACAAGCAAATTGGCCTCAATGCGGCTAAAAGTGTTCAAAGCGTGTTAGAAATCATCATCTGGAACTGCTGTCAATATTCGTCAAAGAACTTCAAACATCTTTTAGCATCTTCAAAGTAACGGCTCCCCCTCCTCGCTAACTTGCAACTGCCCATTCAGGTTGTATATTTTTCCAGCGCAGCTGCGCTTGATTAGAATTAGCTGAAGAAACACGCATTTCCGCCAGATTTTCCAGCTGTAAGCTAATTTAACAAATGCCTAACAGTGAGTGCAGACGATGAAAGGGATTAACCAATATAGTCTTCCACTTTTAAAAGTAAGAAAATCATGATTCCGGAAGGGTCCAATACAATTTTTCTATTGCGAACCAACCCACTTCCCCTCTTAAAATCCAATTAGTTGACAAAAGGTTAGATGGATGTGGTTTCTTGAAGTTAAGACAAGTTAAAAAATATAAAATAAAATTAAATAAAATAAACTAAAATAGAATAAAATAAACAAAAGAAACATAAAATAAAACAAAATAAAATCCAATGAAATAAGAACAAATAAAATAAAATAAGAGGTAATGAAATTAAATAATAAAATAAAATAAAATGTAATAAAATAAAATAAAATAAAATAAAATGTAATGAAATAAAACAAAATAAAATAAAATAAAATAAAACAAAATAAAATAAAATAAAGTAAAATGTAATAAAATAAAACAAAATAAATTAAAATAAACTAAAATGTAATAAAAAAAATAAAATAAAATAAAATAAATTGAAATAAAATAAAATGTAATAAAATAAGATAAAATAAAATAAAATAAAATAAAATAAAATAAAATAAAATGAATTAAAATAAAATAAAATGTAATAAAATAAGATAAAATGAAATAAAATTAAGTAAAATCAAGTAAAATGAAATAAAATTAAAAAAATTAAATAAAGTAGAGTAAAATAAAAAAAGTTAAAACAAATTAAAATAAAATAAAATAGAATAAAAAAAGAAAAGAAAATAACACAAAGTAAAATAAAGTAAAGAAAATAAAATAAAATCACCAAGTTAATTTATTACCGAAAGTCGATAAATTTTGATTGAGATAGAACCCCTCTCGAAGAACAAAATACATGCTCTATAAGCCTCTCATCATACATGGCGTGATGTACGGCTGGAATCGTGTCCGCTGTCGAAAGAAGATGAGATGAGAAATAAAATTATTTTAATCAGCCTAGTATATACCTACTACTAGCAAATTGGATATTTCCGCTTTTGCAAACCACAACAACAAGTTTATCCATTTCCATGTGTCACATGCATTTTAGTCACCCACATCACCCCCTCTCCCACTCTTCTCACCCCAAACCACTGCTGCCTTCTTGGTGGTCCAACTGAAGCAAACAATTCAACAACACTGCGGTTTTCCAAAACGATTTCCTTTTCTTCTTGCTGTCGATGCATTTTGAAATATTGCAGGTGATTTTGGGTCAGACGTCAATTTTCATACAATTACCGCACGTCAATCATACGTTTCACGCAACTGGCGTTTTTACTTTGCCACCGGCGAAAGGCATTGCCATGCAGAAGTATTGAAGTGTAGGAAATTTAAAGCGCCAAATGTTGTTGTTTGAATTGTTTTGGTTTTCAATTTTTTTTTTTCTGTTTTGATTGTATGGAATTCAATGAAATGTTTATGAACTGGTGCACATATGCATAACTGTTTACTTATATATAAAGCGGTGGATTTGTTTGTATTTGTTGCTGTGTTTTTGTACGCATTGTTTGTTGTTCTTACGCAGTGAAATGTCTTACAAGAGCGAAATAGTTGAGCAGAAAGGGGTGAAGCTGGGAGAGGGGTGAACACATTGCTTTTTCTACGTATATGAGGAAGCAAAGATATCAAAGAACTGTTCAACATCTGTTAATCAGATTTCACTGAGCAGACACGGCAGTTTTTTTTTTAGAGTTTTCGTTTATTATTCGGGGAATAAATTTTAACGAATACTAGAGATATTCATGGGTAACCGAAATTTTTAAAAAGTGGCATGACTATAGCTATACCAGAGTAAAAAGCTAGAGATTTTGAATACCTTGGCCCCCGGTGAGTGTAGTGATTCAAAAAGCTGCAGATTTGTAGATTTTAAATCAGGGACTGAAGATGATGATTTTTTTAAATTTTCTGGTTATCATAAAACATCATATAACAACACCAAACAGTATCACATTAAGGGCAGACTGGATCGCATTATTTAAAAATATTTCATAAAAAATCAATATCTCATAACTTTTTTGAACTATTCCAGAAAATTGTTTTCTAAAATATTTCAGAAGGTGTGCTCGAAAACAAAATCTTTGTACAAAGTTCATAAAAAGTCACAGCGAAAGCAAAAAGCAAATTTTGCGCCTTGAAGTATGCAACAATGTCTCTTAAATTATGTTTTTTCCAGCTTTTTTTACTAAAGCTGTCAACCAACAATCGGTAAAAACCTGCATAAACAGTAAGTCACGCATAGCAAAGCAATGGATAAAAGATTAGGCAATTTTGTTCGAAGATTTTCACTTTTTAATTGTGTTGAAATTGCTTCTGTGAGGCCTACGCATACTTTTAGGCACTTCTTATTAACCATACAAAATCCTAAAATATGTCTCAGTATTTGTATTAATTAGGAAAATTGTGATGCTCTTATGATCGTAGTTTTTAACTCGGCAGAAGCGGTTAGCTATGGTTGGCAGTGAAAGAAACTATTAACACGAGGATGGTTAAAAATATACTGCATATTTTAAGGCGCAAATTTAATTTTTCGTTCTCTATCGACGTGCGCACAAAGATTTTTCCAGAGAAAACAACTAGCTAAATTTACTTTACAGTTTTTCAATAGAACAAGATGTGATTTTAGTCTGCGCCCTACATTCGGAGTTGGATTAATTGCACCCAGATAATGACTTTTAATTTTTGCTTGTTTGATAGTCTAAATAATCTAACTTCGAATGGTTGTTAGGGAATTAATAAAGTTTTCATACAAAAAGAGTTTAAGTAATCAGAACTTAAAATCGGAGTAGGTCGCCTTGAAACATGAGTTTAATTTTTATAACGTTAGCTTCGTGGAAGATCACTCTACATCCTCTGTGAGTTTGAAAAGCCCTACTGAGAAAACAATTGCAATTCGGCCTCTCTCAGAAATCGCAAAGAACGGTCTATCCAAGAATTCAGTTAAATTCTTTGATACGGTTACCTTTAAATGAATTATTATGTGTATAGAGGGAAAAAAGTCTGAGATAAGCCGTTCTTCAAGCCTGCTTAGGAAAAATCTGTTAAATGGTTTTTTTCAAAAACACTCTGAGAAACCGGCAATATTCTACGCTTAGATGAGCTGTTCCATTATACTCGGCTGACGATTTGCCAAAGAAGCGATATTGTTTTATAAAAAAAACTTTTAACTTCAAGAACAATTTCCCAACGCAAGAATAGGGCTACAAGTCATTCACACAACACAGGCAATCCTTAGCATAAATCAACAAAATTTATAGGTCAACGACTTGAGAACTGTAATGAATACATAATTAACAATGTATATTATACAAGTATGCTTCGATAACAAAATAAGTGAATGTTCACGTGTAGATACCATGAACTTCCTTTTCGGCAATATACGGAAACTGCATATCCGTAAAATTACCTGAAATGCACGAACAAGTCCTTCGATGACCTTTTCAGTGCAGCCGTGTGGCAAGTGGTTGTATAAAATCATTTGTTTCAATGTAAATACATACATATAAACATATATGTGGCCTTTTATAATAAATAAAGGTAAATATGTATAATCAGGCAAAAACTAGGTTTTTTTTTTTAATTTTAATGCAAAATTTATAATTTTAATATCGGTGCATTAGGCTGGTTTAAAATTCAACTCAATCCAAAAATTATTGCTAGTGATGTTTTCCCTTTTTCGTAATGCAGGCTATTTTCTACCGTCACGAAATTAACTACGCCCTGCAATATTCTACACTAAGTGACTGTAATTATTATGTTCAAATATTTGGATTGAAATGCGAATTAGTTTGGATTCTACTACGCGCTATCAAGAAATCTGTAATATGTCTTCCCCGCCTAAAAGTATGCTTTTGAAATGAAATTTTAAACTTTGGATAATTTCACGAATTTCATTAATAGCTGGGTTCGGTGAGGATAAAATTTTAAAAAATTAGATTTGATTAGTAATTAGTACTAAATTAATTTGACGGCTTTTTTAATTGGTAATGTTTATTTTAATTGCTTTTCAAGAAAAGGAATTTATTAATTGAATACGATTTAAAAAAATAATAAAATTAAATTTAAAAAAAATCTGAAAAAACCAACAAAAGTTTAAAATAAACAAAAAAATTGTTTTGATTATTTTAGATTTTTTTTTTTTGATTAGTGTTGATTATTTTGACTTTTTTCAGTATTGTTGATGTGTATACGAGTATGTATTTATGTGCTTCTACAACAATACTGAAAGAATCAAAAAAGAAATAAAATTAACCAAAATAATCAAATCAAATTAGTAATCGTAAAAATCATGATTTTTTTTTTTTTTGTTATTTTTTTAATTAATTGGAAAATAATCATTATATAGTGAAATGGATTCTCGTGAAACTAATTAATCAAACCGGTTATCATTACGATTAGTAATAATTTTTTAACAATTCTGGTTTGGTGATACAAAACATTAGCAGGGAGAAAGCCCATTTCATTGGAAGAGTGAGGTGCAGGTTTCTGCTAGCGGAATTTCACTCAGTAAAACTTGCAAGTGAAAAACAGCTGATCTTTACATAGGAAAGCAACAACAAAAACTTTAAAATTTGAGCTATTGACCAATCAAAAAAGCAACAGCTGTTTTGCTTGCTGATTTCTCTTCGGCGTAAACTTATTTATCTTTTTGCGTTTCGAGAGAAGTTTACGTCATTCTCCCTTCACTGACACTTCTTTGCAAGCTGTGCCTAACCGAACACAGCTAATGTGACTGATAAATTCCGGTGGTGCATTACTAAACGTAAAAGTGGCTACATGTGTAGATTTTTTGCATCATTAAATTACTCATATTATAGTTAATCCGATTAATCGAAAAATTTAATAATAAATTAGCATATTCGACTATCGATTAATGATTAAGAATGAGCAATTAGTCGATTAATGGCATTCTTTTATTTTCCGGATCAACTTTTCAATTAAACGATTAGTTGATTATTCGATTATTTAGTCGGCCAATATTACTATTAGTCAGTGTAAGAAGTCAAGCTTACCTGCAACCGCCAAGTTCCCTCACAGATTGTATTATATTGTAGCATATCTAGGCCGCCTCGACTAAACGACAGTCTTTGCAGCCGGCGATAATATTAGTTATTTTTTAAATAAACAATACTTCCAAGTCTATTTGGTAAGATTGTGTAGAATTTTATAGAGTATGCATTGCCAATATCGAAAGCTGAAAGAAAAGTCGAATCAGATCGATATTCATCGTTGTCCCTATTTTGCATAGTACGTTCAAAATTATATTATCGGAAACGCCAGAGCGTTAAAATGTTCTAATGAAATGGCGGAAAAATCGGGCTAAGAGTGCTGTGAAACCAAATTTTTGTACATTGATAGAACATAAAAAATATAAGAGGAAATGCGTCCCTTAAAATGTACAATTTTCATAGATCTTTAGAATAAAATTTGCCAAGCTACATATGTACATAATTATATTGCCTACCATCCAGGGCTAACTAGTTCTAAGATGAAAATTCGGATTTCTGAATACCAACAGCAACGTCTATTTACAAAATTGGAAAACATGGAAAGCAGCAAGTGCCTAAAAGTATGCATACTTTCAGACCTCATAACTACACGTAGAAGCAATGTCTCCATGGTCAAAAAGTGAGCTCCAAACAATTTTTTCTCAACATTTTTACCAGTTAGCGTTTGGCAGATGTCCCCTTACACAGAAAATGCGAACTAAATACAGCAAAATGACCGTTGCATACTTTTAGGCTGAGAATATTATTTGTTTATTCTTTTTTTTATTCTCTTGTCTGTGGTGCTAAGCAATATTTTTTTAACAATGTGCTATTTTTTTATAGGGGATTTAACCCTCTAACGACCACTGAAATGTTATTTCAATCTGAATATTAAAAAAATATAGCGAAAAGAAGCTTTACTTGAGAGAGGCATTGGAATAAAATTTGTTCAAAATATATATCATATTTCCTGTTCAATTTTAGCGTATGTATTTAAACGATATGCTTTGTTCAGAAATGAGTTTTCACCCTTTTTACAACTATTCCCACAACACACAGAAATTAAGTCAAAGTTTCAAACGTTGCTATCTGTAAATTCACATGAGAACGCGAAAAGATTGTGAAGTTTTATCATACGGCTCGGCGTCTTTCAACTGAAGTTGGTATTGTTCCGTTTCTTAAAATCTTGTTGCACAGTGTTATTCGCGAATTTCGTTTATTACCAAAATAACGAGCAATAAAAACATAACTACCAGCAAAGCCGAAGAAGGGATGCAGCCAAAATGAGTTTTTTATAATTTTTTTTTTTCAATTTTTCTTATTTCAATTATTTTTAATACTTTTTATAAATACTTTATTAATTTAAGTAAAAAAAATTAAAAAAATTTTATTTTGTTATTTTTTGTTGTTTTTAAATTTTTTTCCTGGCACAAAATTCGCATTGAACCCAACACCAAAATTCAATTGAAGTCATCATAAAAACTATAAAACAAATCATATTTAAATGCTAAACGGCGTAGCGCACAAGCGTATGGCGATCACGTTCCGCTTGCAACGTAAAAAATATGTTTTCTTTCTTTTCATAATTTTTTATTATTATTTTGTTGTCCTTTTAAATGTTTACTTGGCCGTTTTTATTGTTTGCTTTTTTTCTTTATGTCAGCTAAAGTCAAGTTCTCTGCAGAACTTCTTGGCGTCTTGCCGCTCATAAACAATAAATGTATCGTTGCCCTTGTCTTTAGTTTCTTGCTTGTGCTTAAATCAACAATAAAGAAAACAATTTCGAAAATCAACAACATATGACAAAATGTTGTATGCATAAACAAATTGACAGTCAGATGCATTTATATAAATATTTTTTATGCATTTTTGTAAGTATATATTTTCATATTATGACAAGGCGCATCAAACTAAATAAATGGTTGAATGCACGCATGCACGCCTACCAAACAGTAGCATTTTGCCACAAAACCAGCAGTAAACGCCACATACGTATGCAAATTTCTGCAGTCATACGTTGGTCCTAAAATCATGCGCGCGCCATGCAACAAAAACGGGTCGTGGGCCGTTTTGTACCTGCGCGGCAAGCGCCAAGGAAGCGACGCGTTTAGCAGCGCACGACCATTTTACTAACGCGCTTAGAAGCAATGATTAAGACTTAAAGCTGCGCAAATAACCTGCATACCCTTTTTGTTGCGCGTGTGTTAATGAGCGTATAGTTGTGTGTGTGCGTGTGACTATTTATTTGCCCAGCTTGTCGCCACTTTAACTGCGCGCTGCTTCCTTTTTATAAAAACTTACTGCATACTTACATACATACATATATTTACTTACCAAACATGTTAGCGCTACCCTTCATTTCACGCCGCCTCCTTGACATATGACAAATTGGCAGCAATGTACAAATATGGCATATTGCAATCAATTGTCATTTTCTTTTCAAATTCTAACTGTCAAAATGCCAATTTAATATTTTTCAGCTACAAATTGTCTAACACCAAAAAGAAAAACGGCTAAATCGAAATCGCCCAAAAAAAGAAATGCGTAACGCGCACTGTTTTTGCTATCATGCGCGCGTTAGCATTTCTTTTCAAATGACGCCTTTTTTGCAGTTAATTAACTCAACGTCATTTAAAATGTCATTATTTGCCATATAATTGTGGCATAAGTTTATGTTTGTATTGCGCAAATGACATTAAGGCGGACGCTTGCGCCCACCAATCTATTTATAGGCAAAGCGCGCTTTGACGCAGCACCAGCGCGCTCATTTCGGTGTGCTTTCTGGTGCGCGCAAAGCTTCTGTGTGTACGCTCAAACCACAAGCACGTCCCAAGCGCGCACGAACATATACACACGCGCACTGACACGTTCACAACGCTACACGCACACCGTCACTCATACACTGCCACTCAAACCAGCACCGCACTCAAATTCAACGCTATTGATTTATTCTTTGCATTTTATTCATTTTTATCGCTTTTAAAAATGCTTTTTTTGTTTGCTTTTTTTTTTTTTTGTATTTTTTATTGCATTTCATTTTGTTACGCTGCTACGACTGTTGCGCGCTGACTGCTTAACTTCGTGAATTCAGTTCGATTCTTTCGTTTCTTTAAGCCGCTTCGTTTAAACTTGGTAGAATTCTAAGCTAAGACACAGTGAAATACAGAGAATTTCTGTGTCGCGCATAGCATTTGAACGGCTATTGACTGTCGTGAGTTTATTGGCCAACTTGGCGTGTGTATGCGCCACAGAAAAGTGAAGGACAGTTGGTTGTTCAGTTGTGCGCTGTTATTGTGCGGTTTGGCTGTGAAATGTGATCTTCTACAATTGAAACGAAACGATATTCTAAACATTATTACAAAGCTTTTTGAATGAAAATTAATTTAATAAAACCTTATGTTTATTATTTTTGTTTGTTATTTTGTGCAAATATTTTAAAATACTATTCATGCAAAAAAAGTATTTTGAGTGCTTTTGAAGTAGGGAAAAAATTATAAAATTAGTTTTCGTTTGAACAACATTTTCCAAGTGCTTTTGCAGAAAGCTTGTTGCCTGGAAAAATGGAGTGCATTGAAATGGAAACCTTTTGTTGTGGTGAGTTTTTTTTTCTTTTTTTTTTTTGTGTTTGCTAAATGCGTAGAATTATTGATAAGCACAATACTTCAGTGAAATATATTTGTTTCTATTATTTTCCTTTAAAAATATCGTTATATCCATGTGTTGCTTAAATACTTCATATCAAAATTTGAATTGGATCAATCGCCAAAGTAGATTAACGGTTTTGCTCTTACAAAACTTTGTTTTGTGGATTTTATATATAGAGCATACATTAACATTTCACTTAAAACACACCCCTATATCCTTTCGTGACATGAGCATGCCATTTTAAAATTTGAATTGAATAAATCCGTCCAGTAGATTGGCTGTTTTGCTCTAACAAAAAGAGCAAAAGAAATGGTCCAATGGTTTGGCTGTTTTGCTGTTACAAAATTTTGGAATTTTATATATTTATAATATACATAAATTTTTCAATTTAAAAATATATCTATGTTCTTGTGTGACGCGAATATGTTACATTAAAATTTGAATTAGATAAATCGGAAAAGTAGATTGGATGTTTTGCTCTTACAAAAGTTTGTAGTTAATTTTATATATATTGCGTGCATTAACATTTAATTTAGAAAACATCTCTATATCATTTTTTGACACGAATATGTCATTTTAAAACTCAAATCAAAAAAATTGGCGCAATAGATTGGCGGTTTAGCGCTTACAAAAAAAAAAAAATTTTTTAATTTTTAACCTCTACTACTATTCATAAAAATTAAAATTCGTTTATAAAGCTTTTTAAAATGATATTTCCATACAAATTTTGAATTATAAGAGCTTTGTAAATCTTTTTTATTTTTTATGAATATGGGAGATAGTATTTATTAACATTTCAATTTAAAAATACCCCTATATCCTTGTGTGGTACGAATTCATAGTAATAAAATTTGATTAAAATATCTCAGCGAAGTAGATTTGATGTTTTTCTCTTACAAAACCGTATTTTTCTTTTTGTAATTTTATATGTATAGACTACTTTAAAATGTCACTGTAGAAAGCCCTCTGCACCCTTGCGTGATACAAATATGTCAGTGTAAAATTTGAATTAATTAAATCGATGCACTAGAATGTCTGATTTACTGTTACAAAAAATTTGGCTTTTAATTAGTATAAAGGAGTCTCACGATTGAACTGAAGATTGATACGCTCTATTGAAATAAAAAATTGTGTCTAAGATGCTATAAAATCAATGAACCAGAGTTGCCCAACTCTGCTCTGAACATACAAAACATTTGTAAATTTTCAACCATCACTGAAAGCTTCAATTTAAATCTACTTTGGAAACTAAAACACGTTTTTCAAATAACATTTAACTTGACATTACCCTTCCATTAGAAAATAATTATTCATACCCACATAAAACAATATATTTACATATATAAAACATACTCTAGGTTTTACTTTTAAAGTATTTACTTGCGTATCACCACTTCAAATGTACACTTGCACCTTCGATTACACAAAGGAGTGGATACTCGTAGGTACTCCAAATAATTATTGCCGCGGTAGATATCTAAAGTAAAGAAGTGAAAATAAATTAAATAAAAAATAGTGCACCCAAACAGCATTCAATGTTTAAAAGCCTTCTACAACAAAAAATACAAAACATTTTAAAAAGCAATCGACATAAAGAACAAAAAAAATAAATTTGAGCACTACTTTATATATAATACATATGTTCCCTGTAGGGAAAATCTTCTCCTCAAACATGCTGGAAGCACTCAATCAATAATTTAAAAGCCAAAAGGTTTCACGTAAGAGAGCAGTCTGTGCGTATTTCAAGAGTCATAAATGATTACGCAAATCTTCGTAAAATATTCCTTTGGTGTCAAATAAGTATCGAAAATAAAGTGTATATTATTTTCGAAGATTTTATACATGGCCTCCTATTTAATCTCATCTACACTATATACAAAAAATTTCAATAAAAATGTTCGTAAGAGCAAAACAATCAAACTACTGATCCGATGACACTACTTCAAACTTTATAATGACACATTCGTGGCACGCGAGGTCATAGGGATGACAAAAATCTTCGTAAGAGCAAAACCGCCAATCTACTGGTGCAATTTCTATATTTTTAATTTTAAAATGATATACTCTGGCGTTTATAGTGAACTGCGTTTTATAGTGAACTGTTAATGTCTATCTATACTGTATATAAAAAGTTGAAACCAAAATATTCATAATAGCAAAACATCCAATTTAGTTCTCCTATTACACTAATTCAATGTTTATAAGTACACATTCGTGCCACACAAGGATATAGGGTGTATTTATAGTGAAATTTGTATCTATACTATGCATAAATTGAAAACCAAATGCTAGTGCCGCGCAAGGTTATATGGGTTTTTTAAGAGAAATACAAATAACAAATTTATTTAATTAAAGCATTTAAAGTATCAATAATTATCTATTCAAGCATTTTTCTTAACTCCGTTATTTATATGCTCAACTGGGTCAGCATCAAAATAATAAGTTTCCTATCGGCGGGATAGTAAAATTTTTTTCCGCTGGACAGTCTACTGGGTTCGCTAGTAAGATATGACGAATTATGATCATATTGTATAAGCAATGCAGTGAAGAAAATGTCTCAAAGTCTCACTTCTAAATGAGCATTTAAGAGCTTGAAACGTTCAACTTTGGACTCCTTTTTGACTCTTCTGACTCTGTGTCTTCATACCCAGCAAACCATCTGTGTCATTAATGAGCCAGAAAGTAATCCTAACAGGGAACTTCTACACTCATTTCTAAGTCCGAAATGAATATATTTCTATTATTGCTATGATCATTCGATATAAGCATAATTTCATACATCATATGAGCCGGAATAGTACTCATATATGACACATTTAAGCTTCCGAAACAACTCAGTCTAGGCACTGGCCCCGAAAATGACTAATTTAAGAAAAACTTTTAGATTTATTTATGGTTATTACAAAATTTAAAAAAAAACACCTTTTAGGGTTTTAAATTACGCTTTATTGGCAGTGAAATTGGGGGAAAAATACATGAATATTCGTTTTAAAAAAAACTTTTTTTTAGATTTTTGTAAAGAAATAAGTAGGGGATATCTATCTAAAATTGAGGTAGCCAGCAACAATAATACAAACAAAGCCTAATTCAACGTAATTCCATTTTTATTCAAATAAAAAATTTTCCAATACAAAATATGAATATTTGTTCCAAAGCTTCTTTGTTAAATAAACAAGTGACTTAAAATGTTGATCTCACCGGATTCATAAAAAACACCTGCTATATTATCATATAATTCCCACATATTTGGGACTCATTTCAGACTCTTACGCTATGACTGCTCCGATAATGATTAAATGGTGCTGAACACATTGGCTATACTTCCGAACTAATTTAATATTCCTGAATTTAGACCGAGGTTGTTGGCAGTGCTGTTTTTGTTATGAACCAAAAATTTCCCTCACTTCCTTGCAGGGTATTTGCATACATACAACTTAAACAGCCAATCTATGTTTGTAAAGGTACATGTTTAATGGTACATATGTACATGTTGGCATGTATGTTTATAGAAGTCAATTGAAATAACGCTCAAGTGCCGCATGTTGGGGCGTTGTA